>CAUHTR010001496.1:0-77689 GCA_959609185.1 Schmidtea polychroa | reverse complement strand
TGATTATTTGAATAAAGTTTGAAAGAAAGTCAAAGAAAACAACCAGCTTAAAATCCCAGTTTAGAAACCAATCAGTAATTTGTGATCTTTTAATCCGGTGTTATACGAAAGTGCTATTCCTCACCGAGTGTTGTAATAAGCACTGTATAGTCACCAAGCAGAGTGTTGAATTTATTGTCAGTGTCAAGTGAAAGTTTATTTGTGATTATCAATAAAGATTTCTGTTGTCAAGTGTTTTTAGTGAATTATATAAAGACACGCTTGGAGTCAGAGTAAATTTTATCACCAACTCAATAACCCAACAAATTTATCTACGAAAGGAATTATACTATTCCCTTTATTATTAATATTTATTATACATTATTTACAAAAGGAAATATAGTATTCACTTTACTACTAATACTATTAATATATTTATATTTACTTATACAATTATACTGGCATACACAATCGTCATTATTACCCATTAATTCATTGCTCCGATCATTTCGCCTAATAATGGAGTTTCTTGGTTTGGGTAGTCTTCGCCTGGACATGAGATATTTTCGTCGTTCTCGGCTTGAACAGTCTGAAACGCGGCTACCTGTGTCCGTCTCGGTGGTCCACGCTCGTCCGCGTATCTTCTTCTGTCTGTCTGATTCGTAAGTGGCCTCTTCTACCGCATCCTGAGCACGATATTGATGGGCATTCTCTTCTGTTGTGTCCAATATCTGCACACACAAAACATCTTATTTCTGCATTCTGTTCTCTTTGATTGCACTCTTTGGATTGGTGCCCTTCTTTTCCACATTGGAAGCATTTCTGAACCCTTGGTTTCTGACATTCTCGACTCATATGGCCCACCTCCTGACAATTACAAACATGTAATCTGCTTCTAACCGGCATTTCCTTTTGTTGAAATTTGTTCTGGAAATTATCGGTTTTCATCCTCGGTGTTGAATCATATCTTTGTTCACTCTGTTGTGAATTTGTAAAATTTCTGCTTTGGTTCTGTCTATCGGCAAATCCTTGTCTTGTTTTGACAATATTCTCAAAAGTTCCCTTCCTTCCATTTAGAACTGAAATTTCGAATACTTCAATGTTTGTATCATCGAACTTCTTTATCACTCCTTTTATTTGGTCGACGCTCATCGCATCTCTCATCTTTATTTTTTTCTGTGTATCTTTGTCTTTAATACAATGGATCAAAAATTATGACATTAATTCTTTCTTGTCCCATTTGTGCTTCAGAACTTGGTCAACCATCATTTCTATTTTTTCGAAATATACTGGGGCAGTATCATCGTTCTTTTCATAATTGAAGAGGGTTAGAAAATCTCCTATCAACGTCGTTGGCTTCTTGAAAGCCTTTTTTAATCTGTCTTCAAAATAAATTTCAATTTCTTCTATTGCTTCATAAATTGGCAACCACTCTCTTGCGATCAAACATTTGATCATCAGACTTTGACTGGATTGTTCTAGTCCACATAATTGAAAATACCTCTTGCATTCTTTAATAAAAACTTCTATATCAACGCTGCCATCGTAAATATCTGGGATCATTTCATTGATCATTGCCAGGGTCGCCATGTTAATAATAAAAGCTTAATTATCTAAAAATATATTTAAATACAAATTGATTGCCTAAATCTGATATTATTAAAACCACCGATTTAAATGGCGAATTTATTAATTTAATAATAATGATAATTATGCGTGCTATAATAGTATTTGACTATATAATAGTATTTGATACTTATAATACAATAAAAATATATTTTATTTATAATTTAATTATTTAAATATCCTTAACAGTGATAAAACACTATGTATAAAACAGGCATGATCATTGTTTTTAACATTAACAATGGCGTTCTTTTTAACCAATGCCGCTGGTGTCGGTATTAAACTATGGCCAGCTTATCTACTTATGGGATAAAATGTCGTCAGAACAAAATCAATCTCCTTAATCTTATCCACCCGCCAACCGCTAACTAAATAAGTAAATTTTTAAATGTCCGAGGAACTTTAGTTCATTTTTCAAGAATTGACATTTTGATATCATATTTTCAGTACTGCTTGTTTTATTTTCTTGAAATCTTTTTCAATATTTTCGTAGTGTTCTTTTAATTCTTTTGAAAATATAAGAATATCGTCTAAATACACTATCGCTATTTGCCAATTATGTTCACCTAATAAGTTTCCATCCATTTGAAATAGTATATCGATGTTCTCTTGTATATACATCTTTGAATCTGGTATTAGCTTCTCTAATTGATTAACTACATCAGCATGAAATAAATTAAATTCTTTTGAAACCTGATCGTGTTTCTTTAATCTTTCTTTCATTTCATCAAATGACTCTAAATCTTGCATTTTGAGATCTTTTTAAACTTCTTTATCTTCAAGCGAATTGAATAGCAAAAATTTCTTTAGTTCTTCTTTATCAAGTTTATGCTTCAAAATACTTTATGCAAGTTTCTCAATTTTTGAGCCGAATTCGTAGGCAACCTCATTTCCTTGACTATAATTTAGCGCTTCATTGAGATCATCGATAAGACTTCTGTTCTTAGAAAAAGCGTTAAAAATTATAAAAGTTTTAAAATTTTAAAACTTTTAAAATGCACAAAACTTGAAATCAAACAACATTTCAATATATTTTTCACAAAATTGTGTTTTCTAATATTAATCAATTCCTTTAGTGACTAAAGTTTAGTCGATAGTGATCAGGAACTTGAGAAAGTAGATGACGGACTTAGCTTATAAAGTAATGATGTAAAATATTTTTTACAGATGTCTTACCTTTGAATAATATAAATAGTACAAGCTTTGTGATAACCAGTCCAAATCCCAATAGTAGACTATTTTCTAGCTTTTAGCTATCATCAATACTATACAGGATACGCGAAGATTTCTCTTTATAAGTTGTAAACAGTTTCTATGTATGGATTAATGTTTTGGTCTCCAGAGGTAATTATGATTTTCATACGCCATGTTTACAAGTTTACAGATTTGTTCTGTGAATTAGCTAATTTGCAACTGATGTGATTTCCAGTGTACTGGGGAAAGTATGCAATAGAATTGGATCAGCAATATTGTATACTTACTTTTCGCGAAGAGAAATCTTCGCTTCTCCTTCATAGTAGTGGGTATCACAAATCTTGTACTGTTTATATTATTCAAAAATTAGACATACGTAAAAAAAATTTCACATCAAAATAATGATGATAATAATAATAATAATAATAATAATAATAATAATAATAATAATAATAATAATAATAATAATAATAATAATAATAATAATAATAATAATAATAATAATAATAATAATAATAATAATAATAATAATATCCCCGGCGCATGTAAGAGTTTTTAAAATGAGCTTTCTAATAAATTTTTGCTCGTGGGTAATATACATATATAATATTAATATGATAAGTCTTTATGAATATTGGTATAATAAATCCATTAAATGTTATAAGGATTATGGATGAATTTGGGTATTGGAGGATATTTCAATAAATATAATTTAATGAAATTTGAAGTAACCATGATAGTTCCTAAATTTATGGGCTGGGTAATCTAATATGTAATTATAAGTGGGATTAAGAGCAAAGTTAACTATAAAATTGTTATATATAATTATGAGAAAAGGTTAAGCATCGAATAGACATAAAATTATCAAAACAAATTATACATAAATTGTTATTTATCAAGTTAGATATCAAACTATTATTTTAGAGTTGAATGAAAAACATCTTTAGGATCAGTATTCGATATATCATTTACTAAAAGTTTCACTGCTAGAAATTTGATTAATTTTAAAATCGGCAATTTGATTTTTTGTCGATTAAATGAATCGTGAATTCCTGAATTACGCATATGCATTTCGACGGGTTCCAAGCTACAATCGTTTTCTTCAGACGCAATTTTCGGGTACACCATTTGTCCTTTCTGTGATTTCTGAACCTTGAAATTGTCATGATAACATTTGGTAACTCATTCCACTTTTATTTTAAATTAAATTAAAGTTAACTTTTATTTTAATAATGTTTTTTACTAAATTCTTTGTCCAAATTTTTATTTTTAAAATAAATTAGTTTATTTTTACTAACTTTTGTTAATTTACATGGCTTTTATGATGGGTGTCGCCATTTTATGAACTGCTCTGAATTTCATCTAGAATTTAGTATTTTTCTATCTTTATATGTCATGCGAGTCTGTTTTAGTAATGTTCTATGTTTCTTTGTTATATCTGAGTTAGTTTTCTTGTAATACTTCTTACATTTGTATCATTTTATTTTATTTCAGTGTTTATATTTTTGTTGTTTTGCTCTTTGTTAATATTGTTTATTTGATGTATTTCTATCTTTAATTTTCATTAAACTTATTGCTAGGTATGCGTGCTATGTACCAACACACCTCAGTCACAAAATACAGTTTTGGGATTAGAAATCAGTTCTAGCCCAACATATGTCAATAACTAACCCGTTCAGTTTTTTGTATGTAAAAGTCTAAATTTTTGTTGTTAGTGTAAGGAGAAATATTAATATAATTTCAATATTATATATTTAATGTTGTTTCATTTATTACACATCAATGAAATTATTATTTTGTTTAGACTCCATTTAAACTCCATATTTAGGAGTTTTATGAGTCATAATATGGAGCTGGAAAGTATATAGAGAAAGAAAATCGGGGAAAATAAATTACCAATCAGATTTAGAAGTCATAGACAAGGATGAAAACATGGTGTTAAAATGCAGAATACGGTTCAATGTTACCATACCCTAAAGACTAAATAACGAGGATTTACAGGCCAGATGAAAGATGATCATATACGTATTCTGCTTATTTTCATATTACGAATATTTACCCGAGAAGAACTATCGAGTCTATTTGTAGTAAGAGGAAGAAAAACCATTTAAAATATTTTGATGAAAGGAGCGTTAGCTGGATTTAAAATCCGTGTTAGCGTTAAATGTCGTAAATGACTAAATTATTGATGGAAGGATCTCCAAGACCCAATGGATAAGGTGTGGGAATAGTATTGAATTGGTACTAACAATAACGATGACATGAAGATAATGATTAGATATAAATGAAAAGATGGTTAATTGGTCGTAACTCACAAAAAAGAATTGTATTTCGGTTTATGGAAAACTAGAATGGTAAAACTCAAATATCAAAATTGCAATGTGTATCACTGGACTTGCTATCGAAAAAGAATTATTTAAAAATATTTTATTTTAATTGGTTTTCTGAATTTTCATTTGTCAAAAACACATTTGTTCAATTTTATTGCAAAATTTAAAAGCGAATTATAAATTCAGCAATATAAAATTCATTTCAGAAGATTTATGTTTTTAAATTATTAAAATTTACCTTTTTAATGTGTTTTTTATTTCTGTATTTATGTTAATAATAAATCGAAAAGGATGCATTATATTTATTAATTTGTATTTAAATTATTTAAGCAAGGCAGTGGACTCTCGGGGGACATAACGATCCATAAAGTATGTTAAAAGTATAGAGCAGCGGTCCCCTGGCCAATAAGACATAAAATTATAAGTTTTGCAACACTTCATTTGTTCCATCGTATAAGATTTAGTAGTTTTTTCTTAAGGTATTCTGTTGAAGTATTTTTTGTGAAGTATTTTTAGTAAGTTAAAAAATATCAGTTATTTTTTTGAGTTGAGTAAGATTAAGCAAGTGAGCGTTGGTTTTAACACTACTCCCTGATAATATTTCTGGCGGGTTCTGGACGGCTGATACAAGGACTTACGTCGAATTCATCCCCTCCTACATTCCGGTCCTTTAAACGCTTTAGTGACATGTGGTTGCATAAAAACACTACCTATAGATAGTTATAATATTATTTCGGAAATACTCAAATGAGAACCTGATTTCCAAAAAGAAAACAAAACGAAAACATAATATTTATAATGGTGATATAATTACAAATATGTAACACAATGAAGAATGATATAGGCCACAACAATGAACTTCCAGGTCAGCATAGGCCAGAGGTACACCGATGCTGATCATGTCATTACCACCCGCCTCTCGATTTCAGCCAATAAGTCATCTATATCAAACTCGTTGGGAAATAACATTGATTTTTTTCCGGGTGTTCATGTTTCTAAAATGAAAGTCAGGAAACTTGGACTAATATTTTTTAAAACTGATTGCCAAAATTTATAACTTCTTGAAATTCAGGATTTTGTAAATGATTTAAATTGGCAAATTTACCTGTAGTGAGACGTTTGACGGCCTTATCGAAATCTATAAAAATGTTGGGTTATTGAGTTGGTGATAAATTTAAATGTTACTCTGACTCCAAGCGTGTATTTATACGATTCACAAATAACACTTGAGAATAGCTGGTTGTTTTCTTTGACTTTCTTCCAAACTTTATTCAAATAATCAAATAGCTTCTTTTTCGTTTTATTATTCAACTAATTCTTTTCTTCAACTCTTTTCCAATAATTATTTTCCACAATTATTTCCTTTACAATTATTTTTGACAATCGTTTGTCCAACAACGTTTCGTCCAACATCTAATTTTCTCCAATAATTTTATCTCTCAAATTGTCTCTCAAACCGTATCTCAAATCGTCTTCCAAATCGTTTTCAATTTTGCGTCACTTTGTCTCTAATTTTCTTCTCTCTTTTGTTCTCTTTTCATGTTCACCAGTTTTCCCTTATATAGTTTGCTTCTCTTGTGGCACTCCAGATAATCAAGTGTTTTTCCACTTTCCTTCTCCTGCTTTCCCCGACTGTCCCATTTTTATCTCTGACAGCTGTCAAGTTGTTTTCCCTTTTTTGTTTGACCGCCTTCTCCCATCAATTCTATTATCACTGGCAAGCTGTCGAGATAAGGATATTGTTGTTTTCCTTTTTCCCGATTTCAAAATTTCTTTTCCTTTTTGTACTAATTAATTAGTACTGACCTTGGTTTTCCTTTTCCTGTTTGATTCCTTTTATTTCCTTTATCTTTCTCATTTTAGTTTCCTTTTAGTTCCGTTTTCTTTTCTGAGTCTCTATAGATCGTCCCGTTTGTCATGGCGATCTTCCCCCAGGTAATTTCATTTATTTCTTTATAAATTGTTATTTAGGTATCCTCAACAAAAATCTTATTTGAAGAAAGGCTTTCAGAAACAATATTATGACCAAATTTCGGAGCTTTAATTATTTTAAAAGATAATATGAGAAACCATTTTTAAGTGATGATTAATCCTTAATTAATTAATTATATCAATCGTTGAACAATTTTGGCTAAAATTCAAAATAAATAAAACAGTTGTGCATTCACATCATTTTTATTAATCGAGTCTGTGTACCCACTTACTTATAATTCAAATTTTTGATGGAATTGTGTTTCCTGATATATTGGAAAAAATAAAAATTATTTTCAATATATTTTAAAATAAACATTTTTTTGAAAAATAAATTTGGTAGAACACGAAATTCATTATATTTTAAAATAAAATAATATTCACCAATAAAAACAAATTTTTAAAACAATAAAATATAGTTTTCATATATTTAGCAACTTGATAAAAAACAATATATTTTAAGAAAGGGAGCTAAATATTAGAAAACTATATTTTAATGCTTTTTTTGATTTGTTTTTAGTGCGTGAATATTGTTCAATTTTAAAATATATTGAATTTCTGTTCTATCCAATATATTTATTAAAATATTTATCAATTTACAAAATATATAATTAATAATCGGTTTTCGAGAAGAAAAAAACCGGTTAACCCGTGTCGGTTTCCGCCGGTTTACAAGCCTTAATTGGAATTGTTTTACTACATATATTCTGTTTTTTGGCTATTTATCTTTTTGAAATAAATTATTGTTTTGGAGTTATAATAAAAAGTTGAATTTGCGATTTAATTATTAGTCAATCTTATAAAGCTTCATTTGATGATGTGAATTTCAAAGGTTCTTTTAAACAAAGTATGGCTACCACACTACTATTAAATCTTTTAGTATTTAAGTATTACAAAGTCTATTTAAATAATGGTTTATAATAAATTTGTTGAGGATACCTAACTTATAAAATAAAAATATCAATTAAAGGCTTAAAATTATTGGGGAAATGATTATGAATGAATGGGATGTTCTTCTGGAATCCGGTAAAAGAGGAGGGAAGAAAAAAGTTGAAAAATGAGGAAACAGAGCAAATCAATAAAAAACAGACAATTAAATTAAATAAGGTCATCCTTATTTAATTAATACAATTGGAAAAAAGTGAAATAGAAGGCAAAAAGAAAACTTGAAGTGGCTAGTTATCTCGATGGTTTACTCGAGATAGAGAAGGGAAAAACTATGGGAAATCCGAGAAACGCAAATGCAAAAATGCATATCTCGACAGCTGTCAAAGATTACGGAATTCCAATGGAAAAAGCAAATAAAAGAAGGAATTATCAATAAGTGCCATCAGATGGAAAAGTATAAAAACCGAACACAAATTGACAGAAAGAGTGAATTATTGGAAAAGGAGGCAAATTGTTGCGAGACAAACTTGTGATCAAAGAGAGAAAATTGGTTAAAAGGAGATTTGAAACTATTAAGAAACTCGTGTATTGAATTAATAAATCAGAGGTAGTCGGAAATCTCAAGTCGAGTTACAAGTAACCAAGTAACGAATTGCCTATTACCAACAGTAGTCAAGTGGTCGTGTTCTTAAAGGATTGTTATAGTTGTGCTATTGTTCCTGGAGTTTTATAATAACCATTTGAGACATTTGTGGTGTGTGAAAATTAGTATCTAAGAACTCATTGTAATCAATTGGGATAATCAATAAAGTTTTATGTTGTTGGAATTTGTCATTATCGTTATTAAATGACACTCTTGGAGTCAGATAAGTATTGGCAGTTGACAGTCACTGACTAACTACAATAAAACCAATAAATTTATTTAAAAACAATAAACTTCAAATCGAGAAACATTGAAAATCCAATAAAAGTAGTGTAAAATACTTGTCATGTCTTACGATTGACGGAAAGACATTTTCCATCTACCTAAAAGAATGAAAAAATAATACGAGAACATTAAAACTTCAAATATAAAACTGTAACCCGGATAATTATATAATTCGGATGTTCTTTTTTCAAGACTGTTTTGTAATTGTTGAACTAAATTCTTTGACAGTTTGACATAAGGTAAAAATAAAGTCGGTTTATAGGTTTTATGTTGTTTTAAAAAAAGTATTTTAAATTTCTATTTTTATCCAGAATTTTATTATTTCTCTTATTTTATATCATTTTTCTTATTTGTTGCTGCCTTTACTTGTACAAATTCAAAATTTGTTTCTATAATATAATCTAATTTTCTATATAACAGTCTTGAGTTGATTTTCTGATATAAATAATTATTTATTATAGAAATATAATTATTTATTATAGTTTAATAGTTTAATAATTTATATTAATAATTATTTATTATTATCATCATTTATATTTATTTTTGAATAAAATTAAAATTTAAAAATATTGATATCAAAAATAATGAAAATGTAATTACAACAAAAATTTAGTCATTTATTCATTTTTTTCTAATTGAATAATAAATCCTAGGCAACATTTAAATTTGAATTAATTAATGATTTAATATTAATTATTTAAAATTTAAAAATCAACACCATGGCTATATCACAGTCTTTAAATAGTTCTATTAAAGCAAAAAAGCCAAAGAAAATAATTGTTAGACGGCGACGAAGAGATTATTTGAACAGCAAGAAAAGGAGAACTGTAGTCAAAAGAAGATTGGTTTCGAAGTCATTAATGACTGGAAGCAATAATAATTCACCAATTGAAATCAACCCGTTTCAGTTAGGCGATGGGCCCATCAGTTCTAGTATTGGTTATCAAAACTATTCAAATATGAATACATCAAATGCTGAAGCAGACGTAGATTCAAAACGATATGAATCTAGGCGTAGGAGACATAAAAGAAGTCGGAGTAAAAGCCGAAGCTCTAGTAGATACAGACGATCGACGGCTAGTTTATCACGTAAAAGGCGACGACGACGTCGCCGTCGTGGAAGGCGAAGCCGACATTAAAAATTTAATTTAACTTTTCTTTATGATATGAAGTGAATTTTCAATCGCTAAAAATTAAGGACATTTTTTTATTTTGAATGAAGATTGAGTAATGTAATTTATGTTTACTTATGTATTAGTACTATAAAGTACTCTAAAGTTAATATACAAATGTATTTTGACAGTTTTGGTTTATATCTTTTTATGCAATCTATCTATCTAAAGTATATAGATACTTAATTTATAAAGGAGATAAGTCAGTAAAAGGATTGATGAAAGTCTAGAATTAATGTCTTGAAAGATTTCGAATTAAATCGATAACAAAATATTCATTTTGGGATACATATTCTGGACTTTTACCAAAGGATTTAATTTTAATAAAGATTGTTAGAAATTAGGTAATGATGCTGGAAGGTTAACTTAAGAAATTATTACAAAGGATTTTTAAAATGTCTTGAACTAGTTTTAATAAGAATAGACAGTAATCTGTACTGCACTAAAGTTAATAAATTACAGTACGTTTAGACAATTAATTAAGGCTTGAAATAACGGGACACAAATAACGGTCTAAACAAACCAACCCTACGATAAAAAATACGTCAAACGAACAACAATTATAGGCACAAACATTTATTACAATTAATTTAAAATAAAATGATTTTAAAATGATTGAGAAATTTCCTCGCAATCAACTTTTTTCTTTGTAGAAAAAGAGGAAAGAGAAATGTAATATAAATTAAGAAAATAGACGTAATAAAGGATTTGGAAAGTTTGTTGAATTATAAAAGAAGAGGCGAAGAGATTGAAATATATTTTAAAAAGTGGAGGACCTTATCGACAGGTTATTCAAGAATACAGAATTCTCCAAAGAAAGGTTAACAGTAAAGATGTTGATAGTTTGTGCTGAGAATAAAGAAGTTGAAAAAGAAGTAATATTGCGGAAGATAAAAAGCACAGAGGAGATAAAGGAAACATTAATTTTGATGGATAAAGCGGAGAAACAGAGAGATCAGATAAACGCTATGAAAAGTTACGCAAGAGTTGTCTATTAGGAGCCACAGAGAAGAGAACAGTACAAGCAGAAAGATGAAAAAAAGAAGGCATACGACGAGAAGAACCAGAATGTTAGCTATGCTGCAAAATAGGCCACATGAAAATAGACTGTCCAGTAAGAAGTAAGAATGAGTGTTTGACTTGTCACAGAAGCGGACATATATGTAGGAAATTGTCCAGATTAAAAAGCGCCAATGATGTTTTGTTTGTGGGAAAGTAGGTCACATAAGAATGTTATATCACGAAATACGGTCTAAAAGATACAACAGAAAAGTCATACATCTGAAGAATGTTATACGAAGTTGAGTTACAAGAAAACGATAGAGAAACAAAGACCCACAGCAAATAGATACAGTCGGATTAATGGAATCGAGGAAGAAGAGGAAATGGAATCGTGCGTAGAGACAAATGAAGATAATTTTAGTAGGCCGTACCCAAACAACAGGAATCCACCAGTAGATGAGTTGGTTGGAGCCATATACTAACAGAAAAGTGAATGGGATATCCTCAAGTGGTAGAAAAGTGGGAGAATGTATGAAGGGTTAGCGAGAAATTATAAATGTTCCTAAAAAGAGAAAAGTTTGAAGAGAAAGTGGAAAGAATTGGAACGATTGAAACGGGACAGGAGGTAAAAATTGTGTATAACAAGCGACAGGGAAGACCTAGTGTAACAGTAATGATGAATATGGGAATTTTCGACTAGTTATTGGACACTGGAGCACGAATAAACATAATGAGTGTGAACTGTTTTAACAAGTTACGATGTACAAAGCAGAGTACGATATAAATAATAGGAAGAACAAAGGTTCAAGTAACTATCGGAATTATTTCCGAGGAAGTTAGATTCATTGTGGCGGAGAAAGTGACACCAGAGGTGATTGGAAAAGTAGAATTACAAGAAGCATTGGATATAGGCTGGCATAAAAGAAAAATATCGAATCTAGTTGTAGCCAAATCATTAAATAATTATTATAAATACTATAGGTATTTATAATAATCTAATTATTTAAACTTTGTTTAAATATGATATAAAAATAAAGATATACAAATTCAAAAAGTGTCTTGTTTCTAAATAATGTATTCTGAAAATGACAACATTGGTGTCAGAAGTGTGGCTCATGAAAGTAGTCACATCTAGATTAAGATACCGATTTTCTTCGAAAACGTGGTAGCGTGGTTACAACAGGTTGATGCTGCACTCGAGCTGGCATCAATAAAAAATGAAAATATTCTCATCTCCTCACCAGTCTACCACCAAGAATCCTGGAAAAATACTCGGATCTATTGGACCCACAAATCAAACTGCCGTATTCGACTTTAAAAGACGCAATAAGGATCGACAACAGAGGTTACCAACAAATTGCTGTAGAAACAAGAACTTTGTGACCGTAAACCAAGTCAGTTGCTCAGGGCACTCAAGCGCAGTTACAAACTAATCGAACCAAATGGAAACCCACACAAACGACCCAATCCTGAGATTTCAATTTATAAATTACATGCCATTTCACATAAAACACTTACTAGTGTCAAAGGAAGCGGATATTGATGACCTGGCAAACATCGCAAACTTACACATGGACATCGAAAATCATGTTATATCTCAAGTGGAAAATCGACAACAATCCAAAATCAAGTATCAACAGGCAATAGCAAATCTCCAAAATCAAATCAATGCTATAAAATCAAAAAACAAATCCAGTCAATAAAACAAGCTGTCAACAAAGAATCCCATATACTACTTCCACAGAAGATTTTGAAAAGATGCTCGAAAATGCGAACAGCCATGTCATTGTGCTAAGTCATCAGATGCGTGAAAAGATCAAGGATCTCTATGATGTCGACGACAGAGATCCGAGATAATACTCAGCATTCGACAAATTCCAAGCCATATTCACTGTGCCAATTTTCCAGAGCGACAGAACACACAATTTCCACCGAATGCATTTACTCCTGATTCTAGAGACGTGTCTATTAAACTTGTTTCAGCTAACAACTGCAAAATCAAAACGTATAGTTCTAAGACGCTAAATTTCAGGATTTCAAACATAGAGCAGAACTTTAGATGGAGCTTCGTGGTGGCAGATGTAACTCGCCCGATTCTAGGAGCAGATTGTCTAGCAAGCCATAAGTTTCTGATTGACTGTAGATCTAAGGTCTACTAAGATCTACATTGCTGAAAATACGACAGAATCCAGAGAAAGGACTGTTCCTGACAAAATCAACTCAGTTCTTCTTGAGCACGCATTGGAGATAGAGACAGCATGCCCACCAATCGCACAATCAGCTAGACGTCTAAACGGGAAGTACTTAGAAATGGTGGGAAAGGAATTTAATGAGTTAATCACAAAAGGCATTTTAAGAGAAAGTAAAAGCAACTGGGCATCTCCATTGGTAATCGTAAGAAAGAAAGACGGATCGATTCGACCCTGTGGAGACTACAGACTTTTGAATGCAGCAACAAAGTCAGACAGATACCCAGCACCGGTGCTAGAGTTTCAGATGATGTGTGAAAATTGCATATTACCGCCTTCGCATTACATAACAAGAGTAAAGAAAACGATAAATGCATACAAAACAAAAATATTTTTCACAGATGGAACAATATTGTTCAAATTGGACTAGTTATTAAACAATAGAATGGAAATTGTTATGAAAATAACAAATTTCTGTACAATTTTGCCGCCTTTTGTATTTTTCCGCCGTGGCGCCTGCGTGAAAATCACGCATTGTACCCGCCTCACGCCGGGCCTGCAGATACCCATTACCTAGAATATCTGATATGCTTGATCAACAGGGAGGGAACCAAATATTCTTAACCATCGACTTAGAGAAGGCATACAATCAAATTCACATCTCAAAACCTGATATATCAAAAACGACAATAATCACGCCATTTGGATTATATGAATATTTAAAAATGCCATTTGGATTAAAAAATGCGTCGCAGACCTTTCAACAATTCATGGACACGAAAATTTGCCAGTTTTTATTTTTTAAATTTTATTTTTGAATTATTTTTTATTTGATGTTGCATAATTTCTGTTTAAATAAACTTAATGCTAGATGTGAGTGTTATGTAACACCACATTTCGTCACATTTTTCAAGATTTGGGTCTAGAACTCAGTTCCAGTCCAACAACATTTATTCTGTATTTATTTGTTCCTATTATGTAATATTTAAGTTTCAAAATCTTTAGTGCTCGTCCATCTTCTAACAAATGGTATTCGAATTGATTCATGTTAACACATTGTAACACAAGAACGTAATTCCACAATTAAACCAAAACTATTAAAATTTTATTATATCAGTAAGATTATAATTTGTTCAGATCGCTTTGTCCACTAGACCTATGTAATGGGAACCCTTAGTGTTATGTATCCAAAGCTTGGTTCAACATATGGATATTGTTATTTAAATTTTATGTCTTACTTAATGTTTTTTATTAATTTACTTCCAAAATTTCTGATTTATTTTATTTACATTATTCGCGATTACATATTAGATTTCACGAATTTTCATCTATTTCCTTTATTGATAACTTCATTAATTTTTTCTATTACTCCATTTTTAATTCTTTTTGCAAAAATGTTATTTTTATTTTTTATTTCTTATTATCCCCATCGTCGGAATTTGTGTTCATCTTGATTTTTCGTGTTTGATTCAATGATTTTTACGTCTACTGCGTTCAACTCCTGTACAACCTACTCATCCGAGTCGCTTTGGTCAGTGAGCTTGGTAAAAGGGATCTTTAGTGTGCCATATACAAGATTCTCAATCCAACGACCAGACAAACAAATCTAGCGCCATATCGTGATTTCCATGTAAATTTGATCATGCCTATGGAGTCAGTCGCAGAACTTACTTGTCGTGTGCGTGAAAATGTAACACGTTGGCACTCAAAACAAGGACTTGTTCGAGGCGTTAGAGCATTTTAACCACAGGTCGCCCTTTAGTACAGAAGTCTACGGAATTAACTGCGTAACAGTTAGACTGTCCTGCTATAACGATGGTCAAAATATTTGTCAATTTATTTTTAAAAATAATTTGGCTGAGCCAGAAAATAGGTTGTGGAGTATATGAAAATGAATTCAATTAATTAACAGAGTAAAATTTTGACATAATAATTGAATTAATAAAAGTTTAATTACAGAAACAAAATTACTAAAAGTTGCAAACCAAATCTTATTCAGCTTAAAATTCAGAAACGATTCTTAAAACAATGTAAAATTTGCAAGATAGATTTAAAGCGAAAAAACATTGATTTTGTATGTGCGAATTGGTGAGTGTGTGTTGATGCATTAAATTGTAATGATTAAAACATTCAATAATTTAAATGGATTAATTTATTGACTTAATTATTTTCTATTAATTGTTTTTTATTAATTTTTTATTAATGTAATTTATTTTCTAAATTTTCTAATTTATTAAATTTATTATAATTACTGAAAGCGTAGAATTCACGTTTAAGTTAAAACGGAACATTGCTAATAAACATTTAAATTGTATTTATCAGATTACATAAATTTTTATATAAATATTTAAATTAATAAATTAAAGTAAGTTTAAAATATAAAAATAAATTAAAATTTATTAAAATATTATAATAAATTAAAAAAGCATTGAAATCAGAATCAAAATTAAAATAAAAGCCTCGAAGATATTTGTTTGAATATTACGAAAAGTGCAGTTTGTGAATAAAATAAATTTTAGTGAAGTAATTTTATTTGGTAATTTTATTAATTGATTTTATGGATATTGAAAACGAATTTGATGTTGTTGCGGCTACCATGGTGGCCACGCCAACAAACCTATTGATTAGCAGGTTGCTACCAGAAAGATTCCACAGAGACGACGACCTGGAAGAATTCATCAAAAAATGCCAAAATATTTTTAATATTACGAAAACATCTGTCAAGATGCAGATGATTCTGGTTACCACACTGTTGGATAAACCATTATATGATGAATATGAAAAAGCAGAATGAAAAACATTTGAAGAGAAGCTCAGATCAGCATTTCGAGGCCAAAAACATTATTCGAAGACTTAAAGGAAGCTCTAAATTATGAACAAGGATTCGATTCAGCAGACCACTTTATCGAAAAAGTAGAGAAATTAACCAAAAGATTACTGCGACACGAGTGGAACGAAGAAGAAATTAAAAAGTGCCTACTCATGAATGGGGCTCGAGAGAAAAAAGTTAAAAAGGAAATAGAAATGCAAGAACTAAAGACGTCAGAAGAAATTAAAAGCACAATTAGAAAAATTGAGAAAGTGAATAAAGCTATAAACCATGTTAACTCCATCCGACCTATAACATATATGAAACCTGTCAAAAGCTACAGAGATTCCGTTCAAAGACCCGCACAGACAATTTCGATGCCGATGTCAAAACCATTGGAAGCGACTAAGAACGTCATATGCTGAACATGCCAAAAATCAGGCCATTTAAGCCGAGAATGTACTATGAAGAGGAGGATTCAGTGTTTTGGATGTGGATTATATCGAGACGTACGCACGAGAATGTCCAAACATCCAGTGTAGGAGATGTCATCTACGAGGTCATAAAGAAACAGAATGCTATACAAACCTAGAAAGATTTATACCGAAAATGAATGATTACGGAAGAAATAATGCAGCACACCTAAATAAAGGCGGCCGATTTCAACAGAACAATCAGTATAACAGAAGAGAGGTAGCAGCAATTGGAAATCAAGATGCAAACTATCAACTGAATTATTCAAGTGAACCCGAAGAGAAATACGACAAAATGCAATATCTAAACGAGGAAGCTCTATCACTGGAGGCGATATAGGAGCCATTTATTAGGTAATTTTGATTTTGATGAAAATGCTGGTTAGTAGAGGGATAGCGGCCCACTAAACCAGCGGGCCTCTGGGACAAAGACATACCCCCTACCCCCACCCCCCGCCATTTGAAAAAATTTTTTTTTCAAGGTGAAATTTTAAACAAAGACATATGACTCATCAACGTCATTGAAACAAAGACCATGACTCATCCGATGACTCATTCAAGGTCATATGACTCATCCGATGACTCATTCAAGGTCATACGACTCATCGATGATCTCATTCAAGGTCATATGACTCCATCCGATGACTCAAGGCTATTTTTAAGGTCAAGGTCATATTTAAATTTCCAAAGGTCAAATAAGGTCAAACCTTCACCCAAGGGTATCATTCGAAAGGTATTTGAGAGGTTAATATGATGGTCATTGAATGTGTATGGTAGGTCCTTGGCCTTCAAAGGGTACAAAACCTTCGAATATTTTTCAAACCTTATAATATTTATATCATTCAAAAGGTATTTGAGAGGTAAGTATGATGGTCATACCCTCAGAGGTCTATGGTTGGTCAATAACCTTCAAAGGGTCAAAAACCTTCGAATTTTTTTTTTCAAACATTATTATATATATATATCATTCAAAAGGTATTTGAGAGGTCTATCTAATGGCTATACCCTCAAAGGTATATGGTGGGTCAATAACCTTCAAAGGGTATCCAAAATTAAATATTTTTCAAATCATATAATATATATATATCATTCAAAAGGACTTTTGATGGTGAGTTCGAAGGTCCAAGGGTCGAAGGGTCCAAGGTTAAAAAATTTTAAAACCTTATAATATACATATCAAACTAAAGGTATTTGAGATGTAAGTATCATGGTCATACTTGGGTCATAAGGTTTATGAATGGTCCTGAATCTTCAAACCTTCAAAGGGTCCAAAACCTTTAAAAATTATACATATAGATATATACATGTCAAATAAAAGGTAATACAAAGGTGAGTATGATGGTCATACCCTTGAAGGTCATACCCTCGAAAGGGTCCAAGGTTCAAATTTTTTAAAACCTTATAATATACATATCAAATAAAAGGTAATTTAAAGGTGAGTTCAAAGGTCCAAGGGTCGAAGGGTCCAAGGTTCAAAAATTAGAAACCTTATAATATACATATCAAACAAAAGGTAATTCAAAGATGAGTATGATGGTCCAAGTTTGAAGGTCAAAGAGTCCAAGGATCCAAGGTTTAAATTTTTCAAACCTTATAATATACATATCAAATAAACGGTAATAAAAAAGTACTCATCGATGACTCATTTATTTCTTGAACAAACTCATCATTTTCAGAACAAAGACAATGACGCGCCCATGGGATTTATTATTTATTACTATCAAATGTATTATTATTATTTATTATTATTAATTTCAATATTATTTATTATTATTATTATTTTCGAAGATATTTTCAAAATTTATTATTAATATTATTATTATTATCATCAAGTTTTAATTATCAAGGTAATTTAAACAAAGACAATGACTCAGTCGCTGAGTCACCAAGGTCGTTCTATTTTTAGTAATAAAGACATCTATTTTTAGTAACACCTTTAATATATTTTTAGTAACATTTTTGATCCGATCATTGATCCGATGACTCGCCAAGGTCGTTCTATTTTTAGTAACAAAGACATCTATTTTTGTTCCAGCGGTTTATTTTTTGTTTACGTAATAATTTAATTTTGTTTAAATTGTTAATTATATAATAATATTTTAATTTTTTTTTGTTTTAATTATCGAATACGTAATAATTTAATTTTGTTTAAATCGTTGATTATATATTATTTTTATTTTTGCTTTAATTATCGATTACGTATTAATTAAATTTTATTTAAATCGTTAATTATATAATAATATTTTAATTTTTGTTTTAATTATCTAATACGTAATAATTTAATTATTTAAATCGTTGATTAAATAATATTTTTTTTGTTTTAAATATCGATTACGTAATAATTTAATTTATCATTAATATTTGGAAAGATATTACCGCCCGCGCGGAAGATGTTATTTTCAAAATTATTATTTTCAAGGTTTTAATCAATATTATTATTATTATATAGTCAGAGTTTATCCGACAAAATATTCTGTCACCCTATGTGTATTTGTCGTAAGGGTACTGGTCACATTCAACATGTCGCAAGGGTATTAATATTATTATTATAACTTTATAATTATTATTTTATTATTTTCTAGGTCATATTATTATTTTTCAAAATATTATTATTTTCAAGGTCATATTATTATTTTTCAAAATATTATTATTTTCAAGGTCATATTATTATTTTTCAAAATATTATTATTTTCAAGGTCATATTATTATTTTTCAAAATATTTTTATTTTCAAAATATTATTATTTTTATTATTATTATTATTATTATTATTATTATTATTATTATTATTATTATTATTATTATTATTATTATTATTATTATTATTATTATTATTATTATTATTATTATTATTATTATTATTATTATTATTATTATTAGTATTATTATTACTATTATTATTATTTGCGAAGTTCTTATTATTTTATTGTCAATGTTTTATTATTATTTACTTAAATATTCATAAAACTTAATTTCTGCATCAATTTACGATTTTCAATATTTGATGATTATTTTCAGGAACATTTTCATAATTTTAACGTTTTCATCATTTTCAATATTTTCACGATTTTCAGCATTTTCAGGAACATTTTCATCATTTTCAACATTTTCTTTATTTTCATCATTTTCAACATTTTCATAATTTTCACGATTTTCAATATTTTCATGATTATTATCTTCAAAATTCTTATTTTATTTATAAAATATCATTTTCAAAATTATTTTCAAATTTCTTATTATTTATTTTCAAAGTATATTATTATTATTATTATTATTATTATTATTATTATTATTATTATTATTATTATTATTATTATTATTATTATTTTTATTATTATTATTATTATATTTACTCCTAGTCTATCCGATAAAATATTTTGTCCCCCTATGGGTACTGCTCACACTCAACATGTTGCAAGGATACTAGTCATGCTTATTATTATTGTTTTACAATATGATGTTACTTAGAAATTTGAAGGTTCAACCATGGTTACAATTTCTACATTTTGAAAACGCTAATTTGATTGGCTATCTCAATTTTTATAAATGTAAAAACAAAAGTAATTTAGTTATTAAGAAATTTATTTATTACTATTAAGTAAAACTGTTGAATATGATTGTGTAAATCACAAAACACATTTGGTAACTTTATTATTTTGTCAATATTTTTTATATATGTCATTTATAGCAAGGAAATCCTACTAGAAATAATGAAAAATTAAGTCCAACCTATTCCGAAGATAAGCGTTCATTGAAATTTTTTAACAACACAGTTGAAGATTTTATAAATAATCATGATACTTACACTGATACGGAAATCATAAATATTTTAAAAATTTTCAAACATTCCTCTATTGAATATTTGATTGATTTATTTAATTATGATAAATGCATTTTGAAGTTATCTAGTTATTTAATGTAATTAGAAAAAAAACAGTGGTAAACAACGATTCACTGAATGAATACTTTTGAAGTTGCATGTATTTAAGGTTGAAACCGGGATATAGTAGATTGATTTATGAATGGATAGCAAAAGCCGATTTGATTGAAAATAAGCTAACGGAAAAACTGAACGATGTTAAGAAAAGGTATTTCAATTTGTAAAGAAAATCAAGTTTCGGTTTTGTATTTACCATGTGGTCACGTAATTGTTTGTTCTAAGTGTCACGAGGAGAATGTTCACAATTGTCAAGCCTGTTCAACACTGAATAATGAATATCACACTATATACATGTAAGTTCTCAATACAAATCAATACAATATCAAAGTCAAATGAATTATTACCATACATAATGACGGTACTATAATGTAGAAAATTTTCAAACATTGAATAATATGAAATCATCTTGGTAATTAAATATATTGATATGATGGATGGTTTGGTATTTATAATATTATTTTTAGATTATTCAGAATGAAATATACCCATGAGTTCATCAAAATGGGAAAAACATCTTCTCAAGAACCATGAAGATGCTGGAAAAGCCGAAGAAACCCTAATCAATATTTTAAAGTTGACATTATGTGTTACAGTAGTATTGGTTATTATTGTTTCGTAAATAAATGTTTTAATTTGTTTTTATAAATTTATTGTTTTATTGTAATACCTTTTGATTAAAACATATTCATTATTAATTCATTTTGTTTTAATATTTGTATTAATTTTTTAAATAGTGTTATTTATATATATGGAAATTTACAATTATATATACAATTATATTTACAATTATATTTACAATTACTATATATCTTAATGATGCTTTTCTTCTGTCCATTGATTCTCCTCTGATATTACTGCCATAATCATCTTCGACAAAATGCAAAGATAATATTTCTAGTATCTTTGTTAATCATGCCCATTTATTGCAAAGTCTTTGTTAATTATGCGCTTGTATTGCAAATTTATTAGTCATACAATTATATTATTTTTTCATGCCCTGACATAATATTATTATTTATTATTATGATTATTTTATTTAACAATACCATATAGCAAATTTTTAGGCAATTTAGTGAAAAGTACATGGTTATTTTAAATATAGCGATTTCTTAAGTAAAATATTTCCAGATAAATTTACCAATTTAGTTAGAAATCCCTGGTTTTTGGCTGTACCATTTAATTAAAATATTCTAGGATTCATAACAAATATTTTGATATAGTTGATATATATACCAATTATTTCAATTATTTAACTAGAAACATAACTGAATTCTTAGGTAATATAGTATTTTTTTAGTTAATTTATAAATATAATCTGACATTTTGATGTATCAATGCAATATACAACAAATTAATCAATAAAAACCATAGCATTTTGTAAGTTTCTATATATAGTTTGATTTATCCGACGAAATATTCTGTCCCCCTACGTGTATTTGTCGTAAGGGTACTGCTTACATTCAACATGTCGCAAGGGTATATTAATTAAGGCCTATGCATATTAGTTAAAAATTCTTAGGTAATTTAGTGAGAAATGGATGATCATAGATATCAGAAATTCGTGAATAATTTGAATGTAACTTACCGAATTCTTATTTCGAGCGACTAATTTATTGGTTAACTTTGTCATGTTTAGTCATTTATTATTTAGCAAAAGGTAATATATGCATATTTAGCATTTCATAGGTAATTTATTCATCTAGTGCTCATTACAATAATTTATATAAATTCGTGAGAAATGCATGGCCATTAATATATTTATTGATAATTTTGGTAGAAATTCTTTATCATTTGGAGTAAATTTCTATCTTTGTTCGAGGCAAAAAGGAATTTGACCATGAATTTACTGGCTTGATTGTCTGGATGAATTAATGGGCAACTATTGCTCGGCAAAATAGTATAAAAATTCACTTTACTAGATCTTTTGCTGATATCCATGACGGGTTTTGATAACCATACCATTTGACATAGTATTGTTTATCCTTGCCGACTTTTTTAGTTTTCAATATTTTTTGAATTCTAAATACTTTTGGGGGAGGAATGACTTGTAATTCCTGCTCATAAAATTTCCCCTGTACAATATTATTATCATTATCTTTGATGACATACATTACAGGATTCTGTTTAGTATTTATTTTTGAAATTACAAAGACTTCATCACTCCAATTTGTATCAAAATTTTTAATAAATGGTGATGCACTAATTTTACTAATTCTAACATGGTCACCAACTTTATATTTAGGTTTTGCAATTTTTACAGATTTTTTAGAAGTCAATGATGTTTTTGATGTAATATCAACCGGTCTCAATCCATTCAGTCCTCGGTGTGATGAATGATTATAACTTGTTATTATTTTCGGTAATACATTTACCCATTTTTTATTACCTTGATGCACGAACAATTTCTTTAATCTATCTCTCAATGTTCGATTAAATCTTTCAACATGGGCAGCTTTGTATTGAGAATGTACCGAGTAGTGATTTATTTCAGTTTATCGAGAATTTGCTTAACTTTGCTATTATAGAATTCTTTACCTAAAATAATAATAATAATAATAATAATAATAATAATAATAATAATAATAATAATAATAATAATAATAATAAATAATAATAATAATAATAATAATAATAATAATAATAATAATAATAATAATAATACCTAAATCTGTTTGCAAGTTATTAGGATGTCCGTCTCTAAATAAAATATTAATTGCCTTGGACATTTCTTCTGCAGATTTTGCCTTGACTGGTATTGCTCGTGCAAACCTGCTGTATACATTAATACATGTTAAAATATATTTATTCCCATTGTTAATTTTCGAATAAGGTATCATCTCCATCAAATCCATTTGCCATAAATCATCAATACCAAATGTTTTATACGCTCTTGTTGGAAATCTTTTCCGCATTGGTTTGTTCAAACTGTACGCAAGCTGATCTGATAACCACTTCTGGGTTTCTTTTTTCGAATTCGGAACTCTTTTCTTTAATTTTTGCCACTCCAGCGAAACCGGCTTCGTCTTCTGGGTTCGTCCAAATCTTTTCNTGGGTTTCTTTTTTCGAATTCGGAACTCTTTTCTTTAATTTTGCCACTCCAGCGAAACCGGCTTCGTCTTCTGGGTTCGTCCAAATCTTTTCCATTACAACAAGAAGATTTAAAATTAAATTTAATGTCGGGCAATGAAGGATTAGCACCCATTGTTTATGATTGATTTCCTACAACTCCACCTAATAATGATAATGCCAGAGGTATCAATGCACCAATAAATCCACCTTGTTGTTTATATATAATTTTCCTCATTTGCTTACGATTTTTATTATTTACTAATGATAACAATGGTTTCCTATGTTTGCTCAATAAATGCTTTTTTGATTTACTGATTTTAATTTTGCCTTTGACTACTTTAAGTATAATATTGAGTAAATCATCGACAACAAAATTTGGGAATGATTGCAATATATTCATTATTTTCATACTCGGGGCCTTTAACAATGCATTAAAAAATGGAAAACTGCGATGATTTTTAACTACTTTTTTTACCGGTTTTACGGGTTTTACGGGTTTGACGTTTAGGTTTAGGATTTTTCGAAATAAGATTCATTGCAGAGAAATTTTCAGTTACAAGTTTTTTAGATGGTGTATAACTAGTTGTTGGTGGAACTTTTGGAACTTTAATACTCTTTCTAATACTTTTTCTTAATTTCCTAATATTTTTCACCCTTGCTTTTAGAAACATTATTATTCATAGAGGTTTTCAACTTTGTTTATAAACCATGGCACCTTCTGGGTTGAAAATATCTGTTTTTACTCGTAAATCATCGGGACATTGTTGTGTGAAATCAAGAAATATATATCCATGAGGTATTTTTGTAGCATCTTGAAATGCACTGATAAGAAAATTACGATTGTTAGGGTATGCTTGACGTGCAAGAAAATCAATCACTGTTGCATCTCTAGGATTCTTGAAAATAACTAAATATTGTACATTTAAATTACGTGTTCGATGTGCCCCACCTTGATGAAATAGATTTTGTGTTATGAAAATAACTGTTACACCGACATGTCTGCTGATCTTTGTAAATAAATTATTAAAATCTTTTTCTTTATTAGCTTCTTGATACAAATCATCGATAATAATGACATCACCTTTCTTTAATCGGCTGGACCAGTTTTTATCGATTCCCTTTACTATTTTCATGTTTTTTAATTTACAGAAACTTGATTGAGTTAATCCATGTTCTTCATCAGCACCCCTATGCCAATAAATCCTGTTGAATTTTGATTTGAATAAATTTGATTTTAGTAATTTACAAACAAATAATGTTTTTTCCACTACCACTCGGACCAACGATTTGGTATACTGCATCATTTCTTAATTCCATTTCAAAAATTTTATAAATATATGTGTATTTGTTTATATTCGATGATTTAATGAACTCGTGCTCAATTTGTATATAAAGACTAATTTTCATAAATGAATTAATAATGTTAGCAAATATAAATTATCGAGGAAATTTTGATGTATCGAATATGAGGTTCCCACCAGGGAAACCCCAGCAAATTATCGATAGAAGCGGGAAATATCCGATAATATTTTTCAAGACTGGTAAATGCAGAATCATGGGATGTAAGAAACCTTTGGATATTAATAAATTACAATATCGAATAAATAATATTATAATCCAATCAATTACCGTTACTATGGATATGGGACATAGTATCAATCTATATAACATGTCGAAAAAATGTGATTGTATGTTTGAACCGGAATTGTTTCCGGCACTAAGACTATTAAAATATAACCCTATATGTGTCAACGTGTTTGCTAGTGGAAAGGTTGTCATGCTGGGGTTGAGAATTTTGGAGTATAGAGAATTTGTTGACAATGTTCGAAATGAGATAATTTCATTGGTCGATTTCTAATTGGTTAATTTCTAATTGGTTATTGATTGATTTAAACAAACGGTTTTTTGTTTAGAATTCATTTATTCAACAGCATGTACAAAATTCCAAGCGCAGCAAATTTAATGAAAGATATTGATGACTACGGTAAATTTTAAATTTATTATTTTCATTTTTATATTTGTTATTTTAGAAAAATATTTAGAAGTGATGTTGAATCGGATAAAATATTACTACCCGCAAATTGCGGAAATAATCAAGGACAGAGAACCAGAAATCATTCCAGATCTGATATTCTATGCGACTCAAATTCGAATCATGGAGGTATTCCATCAATTCCTATGGGATATCAAGATTAATAGAACCATGAAGCAAATGGAGCCGGAGTATCAATGCATCATCGGATGCTCATGTTGTGCCGATCGATATCGGCGATATGTTGAATGGGAGTTAGTGAAAACTCTGAGAAGGTTTCACTACTCCCGGATTGTTGATTTAGGATATCAATAAATGTATTTTTGTTTGTGTTTTTTTTTATATTTGAAATAGTAATAAATAGTAATAGTAATAATAATAATAATAATAATAATAATAATAATAATAATAATAATAATAATAATAATATAAATAGTAATAATATAAATAGTAATAATAATATGACACATAAATAATAATAAAACATTAATAATAATATGTCACATTAATAATATGAACATAAATGCAGCATTAATGCAAATGACATGCAAATTTAAACAAAGACATGCTATAATCTGATTGGTTGATAGGCAT
Source organism: Schmidtea polychroa (assembly GCA_959609185.1). Taxonomy (NCBI): domain Eukaryota; kingdom Metazoa; phylum Platyhelminthes; order Tricladida; family Dugesiidae; genus Schmidtea; species Schmidtea polychroa. Next base: position 51,494 of record CAUHTR010001496.1, on the reverse strand, counting down.
GAGTCAAAGGTATAAAACCCTGTAACATTTCAATTTAATCATTATTCATGATGACCAAGAAAATTTCATGCACCGAAAAACCTAAAGAAATGGTACAACCAGTTCAAATGTTCCACAACTACAAAATGTATTTTTTGAAAGAAGAAATCAATATGAAATTGGTTGCACCAGTCAAGCTAATTCCAACTAAATTTCAATTCTTATCCGGAACGCTTTCAATGATTGATGTCAAAACTATTGATGATGTTTTTAAACGGATAGATTCGAATCTATCGTGTAATCAACATGCCTGGTTCAACAACAGATATGCAAGATTTTATGATGCTTTTGATGAAATCGGTTTCAAAGAAAATGAAAATTGGTATATAACAATTGCAATCCAGGGATATAAAGTTGATAATATTGATGTATATTCTCCTATTTGGAAAATTATGTCTGCTAGACTTTCACAAATATTTTAATGTTATATTTAATAAATGTATTAGTCATATTTGTTTTTCTCTTTATTAATTGCAACATAAATGCAAATGACATGCAAATTTAACAAAGAAAATCTATAAACAAACTTAAAATATAATCTTAAAGTGATGAAAATGACTGCAGAAAAAGGTTAACATGATTAATTAATTACCGAATTATTTATTATTTAGAATTTGTAATCAACTTTTTGTTGGAAAAATTAGCAGAAATAGCTGGTGTAAAAATTGAGGACATATTATCTGTTACAAATGCATTAAATATCGGCTGGGTAGTTGAGAGTCAAGATACAGGATTTGATAATCAGGAAGAAACTCAAGAAATTGATGAGGAAATCTATGAACCTATAGATGAACCTATAGAGGAACCTAAAGATAATATTACGAATGATTGTATTGATCATGTCGTTGAAAATATAATGAAATGTGGAGATGACGACTGCGAATGTGTTAATAAATTTTAGTTAATTATTGTTTGTAAATTTATTTAAAATAACTATATTAATTTTTATTTAAAAATCAAAATAACTAGATTAATTTTTTATTTAAAAATCTATTTAAAAAACAAAATAACTACATTAGTTTTTATTTAAAAATCGAGATATAACATATAAAATAGCAACACCTGTTGCAAGTTTTACATAGTTTTTAAACTTCATTTTGTGGTCGTCGATTTCTTTTGCATTTCGGGCGAGTTGGTTCAATACACCCCATCCGCCATTGGCTTCTATCCATGGTGTAAACTTGGACTTGATTATCTAGAAAATAAATATTAATAAAATATAGATTATAAAAGTATTACTTCTTGAGACCACTGATAATAGTGCTCGGAGTTCCATAAACTTTTTTCTATGATGATTTTCATATAAGCAAACCCTACTATTATTCGGGTCCACTTCATCTCATCATCACATAGACAATTAAATATCCGGTGAAAATAAAACTTTTTTGTTTCTAGGCAATCTGACTTGAGCACATCCTCATAATCAATATGATTTCCTTCTATAATCTTTTCGGTCCGATCGACCAGGAAACTGAGGCTTTCCATAATCTTCTTGTTGATAAGTTCGCTTAAAAGATTTTCCATAAAATGAGACATTTCTACAATAATTTAAAATATGATGTTTTATTTATACTAATACCGTATGATTTTGATTGGTTTATAGACTATAAATGTAAAAGAAAAGTTTTGATTTGATACACCATGAAAACCATATTGCTAATTATTATAACGAGTGTGTGCTAAAACTAATAATAATAATAATAATAATAATAATAATAATAATAATAATAATAATAATAATAATAATAATAATAAATTTAGAAAATATGTGTTTTATTACATTGTTTAATAATATCATTGTACCCTTGCGAGTTGTTGAGCGTGAGCAGTACCCTTGTGAGCATTACCCATAGGGGGATAGAATATTTTGTCGGATAGACTAGGAGTATATATATTAATACTAATAATAATAATAAAAATAATAATAATAATAATAATAATAATAATAATAATAATAATAATAATAATAATAATAATAATAATAATAATAATAATAATAATAATAATAATAATAATAATAATAATAATAATAATAGTAATAATAATACCCTTGTGAGATGTTGAGTGTAACCAATACCATTGAACTCTTTGAAGGTTATTGAACCTCCATAGACCTTCGATGGTCTCAAATACTCACCATTCAAATACCTTTCGAATGAGCTATTAAATAATAAAAACTATTGGCGGGAACTCTGAGAATTTAAATTAAAAAAAATTTAGCATGACTCATCGCATGACTCATATGACCTTGAGAATGACCTTGAATGAGTCATCGGACGAGTCATATGACCTTGAATGAGTCATCGGATGAGCCATATGACCTTGAATGAGTCATCGGATGAGTCATGGTCTTTGTTTCAATGACCTTGATGAGTCATGTGTCTTTGTTTAAAATTTGACCTTGAAAAAATTTTTTTTAATGGCGGGGGTGGGGGGGGTAGGAGGGGTAGGGGGTATGTCTTTGTCCCAGAGGGCCGCTGGTTTAGTGGGCTGCTATCCCTCTACTCTGGTTATAATAATGTAAATAATTTTTATAATGTAAGTAATTTGAATAATGTAAATAATTTGAATAGTGTAGATATTTTTAATTTTTTTAGTAAAATTTATGTAATAATATGGATGATAAAATTAATTTTAATGTTTATAAAAGTAGCAATATAGATCATAGAAATGAAAACAGCAAAATTATGTGTAGCGATGAAAGAACAGGAGAAAAAGTATATAGTTTCCTAAAAAAGACATTTGATATGAATGAAGATAAGATTATGTGGATTATTGAAATGCCCGATAGTATAAAGAACAAAGAGGAACAGAATTTATTTACGAAAGACGAATAGAAAGGACCTCGTATGACTTATCATAAAATGCAAGGTAGACCAAGTATAACACTTGAAATTCAGGGGCGCGGAATCGAGTGTCTGTTAGATACAGGAGCACCAATTAATGTAATGTCCAAAGCAGTACTGGATAAATTGGACAAAGTCGAGATAATAAAAACAGATGAAATGCTAAGGTGTGCAAATGACAGTAAATTAGAGACTATTGGTAAAATTCAAATTGATGTAAAGATAGGGAAGCTAACAAAAATAGTGACCTTTACCGTCGAACAAAATATTGTCCCTGATGTTATTGGGGGTGTAGAATTACAGAAACAATTCGGTATTGAATTAAGCTGGATTCAAGAAGGTGAAATAATATTTAACGAACGTATATGTGAAATTGATGCTAAATTTTGGAGGAATATTACAAATGCAGAAAGATTCCAATATGCGATAGAAAAGTTGAAAGTAAAAGAAGATAAATTGCTTGTAGAAATTATCAGGAGAAATAAATGTGTTTTCATAACTGACAAGTGGGATGTTGGATGCACTGATTTAATTGAACATAAAATTGAAACAACTGGTGGACCAATAATGATAAAGCCAAGAAGACAACCTATAAACTTGGAAGAGAAAATAAACATGGCCATTAAAAATCTGGAGGATAAGAATATTATAAGGAAGTGTAATTCACCTTGGAATACTCCGTTTGTGTGCGTTTGGAAAAAGGAAAAGAAGGATATCAGACTCTGTTTGGACTTTAGACAACTTAACAAAATTAATGAAAGGCAAGCGTTTCCGATGCCTAACGTCGACGAGATCTTAGATGCTTTGCATGGGACTAGATATTTTAGTTCTATTGACCTTGGAAACGCATACTATCAGGTGAAGCTGGATAGAGATACACAGGAGAAAACAGCTTTTTCAACGAAATAGGGACAATTTTGTTTCAACCGAATGCCGTTTGTCATCGCGGCAGCACGGTGAACTTTTCAAGATCTCAAGACGAATATATTAAAGGATTTATGGAAAGACGGGGTAATGGTTTATCTGGACGATATGTTAATTTTTAAGAACACAATGGAAGAACACTATAAACTGCTGGAAAGAGTATTGCAGAAAATCGCAGAAGCTAAACTAAGAATTAATCCAGAAAAATGTCAAATACTGAAAATAGAAGTGAAATTCTTAGGCTATATTATAAATAAAGACGGCATCCAAACGTACCAGAGACAAATTGAAGCTATTCAATCATTTCAAAGGCCGAAATGTGTGAAAACTTTAAGGAGTTTCTTGGGTATTTGCAACTATTATCGAAAATTTATTAAAGAATACGCAAAGAAGGCAAGAGCTTTTGAAAGTATATGTGGTAAAAATAACGACAAAATAATATGGAATGAAAATTGTGAGCAAGCTTTTGAGAATATGAAGTTTCCATCAATAACCACACCGATTTTGGTATTTCCGGATTTTAAGAATGAATTCATACTGAATACGGACGCAAGTTTCGATACAATCGGCGCAGTCTTATCACAGAAGGATGACATGGGATATGAGCAAGTTATCGCATATGACTCACATGCGATGAATGACCACGAAAGAGGCTATTGTATTACAAGAAAAGAACTCCTGACTATACATTATTTTTTCGGCATTTCAATCACTATTTATATGGAAAAAAATTTACACTACGTACAGATCATAAAGCAGTAACATTTATGCTAACCACGAAAAAGACAATTACAGGTCAATTCCAGACCTGGATAAACTATTTAAGTAGCCTTTGTTATAAAAATGGAATTTAGAAAACGTACACTACATACTAACGCATACATGTAATCGAGGAAAACTTGTAGCACATGTGTACAATGCCTTATGGAGCACGATAATCCTAAAATGGGAAGAATGAAAACCAGATTGTTAAATATAATGACTGAAGACAATGGAGAGGAATGGCAAAGGAATAGTGATGAAATATAGGAGATTAAAAATAAAATAAGAACGCAAACGAGTGGAAGGTTTATAATATAAGATAACATTATTTATACCAACGATAAAAGAATATGGATACCAGAGAGCAAAAGAAGAGAAATGATTAACACATCTATTATTGTGTCATGCTGGAGTTGACAAATTTATCAAGTACATACAAAACAATTTTGATATGAGAGATCTAATAAAGGAAGTATAAACGGCAATATCAAATTGCGAATCGTGCCAAAAAGTTAAAGTTGTAACTACAAGGATGAAAGAGAAACCAAAAGTACTTGAAGCATTCGAACCTTTTGAGAAAATATATATGGACATCTGTGGCCCAATGAAAGAAACATTTAACAGGAAAAGATACATTTGCGCAAGAATCGACCATTACAACAAATACATCTCATTAACAGCAATAAATAAACAGGATGAAGAGACAATTGGGAAGATATTGTTAAACAACTGGATTCTAAAATTTGGAGGACCCAAAGAAAGAAAAGATTGCGGGAAAACATTCGAAGCTAATAGAATAAAGAATGTAAGCAAAAATGCAGGGTTCGAGATAGTGTATTCGAGCCCATATCATCATAATACGATTGGTAAAATCGAAAGAAAATTCTGTACAATAAGAGATTTTATTAATGCATCGCTGAAAGACGGAAATACAAAAGACTTGGCAGACCTTATCACAGATATAGAATATACACTCAACGCGACAATCCAAAACGCAACAGTAGTAAGTCCAGCTCAAATTATTTTTGGTAGGAAAATTGATAGATGGAAATCGTATAATGATAGCATTGAAAATTGAAAGTAAAAGACGAAGTGATGAAACAACAACTGCAAGGAGATTGGATGTTGGAGACAAAGTGTTAATCAAGCGAGAAATACGAAACAAGGATCAAGATAGATATGAAGGACCATACACGGTAACAAAATGAATACACGATCGTAGTTATATGCTGAGATTTGATAAAGGGATTTTGATAAAGGGATTTGATAAAAAGTGGTACAGTAGACTAAAGAAGAGAGATGTCATAATTATTGATGATTTGTATCAAGAAGCTAATAAAGAAAAGAATTTCAATAATTTATTTACCAAAATCAGTAGACACGTGGGTGTAACGGTTATTTTTATAACTCAAAATTTATTTCATCAGGGCAGTGCACATAGAACTTGTAATTTAAATGTTCAATATTTGGTCAACCAATATGTAAATTAGTTGATGCAAAATTACTAGTAGGATGAGTTCGAGTTGATCCGTCGGTATTAACAGGTCATCAGTTGGGTCTTAATTCTAAGCATGCTTACATCTTGTTACATCCTTGTCATTATCGAAAAATACTGATTATAGAGAACATATAATCAAGATTTTGATAATGATAATTACTCTGCTGCATATATGCAAAGCATTGTGAGAAATATGGGCTATTTAGATAAAAATTTGAATTGTCGTATAACTCTTGAAGAATTCAAAACCAAATATCCGTTCTTTACATTTGTTTTGACACTTGATTTTGATTTGAATCAGAGTCAATTACCTCAAAATGGATATTTACGATTAGATATAAAGTTTGCAAAAGCTATTGCAAAACCTGTTCATGTTATAATATATGGAGTATTTGAAAATGAGGTACAAATTACTGCAAATAGAACTGTTCTGGTATAGGTATAAATACGTTTGGTAATATTAAAAATTTGTCATGGAGTAAGTTCTTCGAGTATTATTTAATTTATTGATGTAGTTCTATACAGGTCAATCGAATTGGAAAACAGTTTTTAGGAAATGAGCTTGTTGGAGTATATCCATTGGATAAAATACCATATTTACGTAATAATCAAGCCATAATCGTCAATACCCATTCATCACATCTTGGTGGTGAACATTGGATTGGAGTCTATGTAAAACCCGATAGGATAAATGTTTTCGATCCTATGGGATTCTATTATCCTGCTTTATTGGTATCACAATTGCAACCAATGTTATATATATTTATATATAGTGAACCTATTGTATATATATTTCAAAATCCAATGACTCAAACATGTGGTCAACACTGTTTAATATGGTTGATGTATAAAAAATTTGATTTATAATAAATGTTTCTAATATATTTTTATTGTTTAATTTATTTTATTGATTTTTAAATTTATATGTTGTTGATTGGTTAATTTTTAAAATCACAATCACTTTATAAACATTGACATCGGTATTTTTGTCACAATTTATTTTCAAATGGATTCAAACAATTCAAAAGTTGTCGAGGGTAATTTTAAATTTTAATTTTATATATATATATATATATTTACTTTATTATTTTAGATCTTTTTATCGGAGATTGGTTCCAGATCACAGAAAATGAAGATCTCCTGGATATTTCCAGAATTTCTGAAAATGGTAAATTATTTTAATTTTACATATTTTTTAAACATGCATATTTTAGATGTAATTAATGAAGAAATAAATTATGTCTCCGATGGATTAATTATGGAAGTCGAAGAAATTCATGAAAAATGTTGGTATTTTTTTTTATTTTTTATTTTATATGTTAATAATAGTTATGATTTTTATAATAATGATTTTAATAATATTTATAATTTTTATAATAGTAATAATAATAATAATAATCAGAGGTCAACAGTTAATCCACATTTTATTATTGTTAAGAAAAGGTTTTCAGACCAAATTTCCTAGAACCCTCAAAAGACTAAATTCTTTAATAATCAAATGTTTTCAGTCGTACAAGGAATTCAATTCAATTAATTAAATTTTAAAATAACACCGAAATTTTAGAAAAATATTAAATTATTAAAAAGATCGATTTATTCCATGTTGATGCACACTTTAAAATTCATAAATAAATTTACGAATTTAAAATTCGATTCTATAAATAGAATTAATTAAACTAGAAAATAAATTTAAATTCAAAAATAACTAATTTGAAAGTTGCACTGGAATTCATCACTCATTTTAATGATTTTGTTGGGTTTTGGATTATTTCAAGTCGGTTCTCTCTGACTCCTGTGTTCTTCAAATCAAAACAATGAACGACCCAACGTATATTGAAACAACAGGTCCACAATTTATTATCACGCTACAATTACCAATCAAAGTTTTATACGATTCTCCGCTCGGCGTTGATGCTTTGCAAACAAATAATATTCACCTTTTAGTCCTTTAGATTCTCTCGATTCACGTTTTCCTCGGTTTCTGTTTGGTTTGATTCCTTTTCACCTTTCCGTATTCTTAATTCTATTTCTTCTTTTCCCTACTTTCCCTAATTCGTCTACCAACTTTTCCTACAGTCTAATATTTCGAACCCTAGCTGAGGCAAAATGCCGATTTTCTCTGATTTTCCCTTTGCTTATATACTCCTCGAAATCAGGATGACAAATGGTTATTGCCGAGCCAATCTTTCGTTTGACATTTGCTCCTACGTATTTGCTTCGGCTGTCACCCATAATGGTCCAACGAATCCAGATAATTAATGGCCCTACCGGTCTTCCTACGCGTGCTATCTTCTCCTTACTCTTTTCCCATTAATCGTTGTGTCAAGCTAATGGGCCCAAATCTTCCTTCTGTTTACTTTTCTTCTTGTTTACCCCGCTCGAGTTTCCTTTATCTCTCGGGTTCTCCATTGGCTCGGGTTTTCCATTAGCCAATTAATTAATTAATTAACGTTTTCTGTTTTCATACATTTGAATGTTTTTCGACCCTTCCTAACCATTTTCTGATAAATCCCTAACCATCATCTTGTTGACCATTAGCTAATCTATACCTGTCCCGTTTTCCCATTCGATTTCGATGATTTTTCCATTTATTGATTTTTCTCGGATTTGCGGATTCTCGCCTTTCGTAATTGCTTTTTCAATTTTCTAATACTGTTTCCATCACACTTTCCTTTACTATTGATTCTGTGCGCGATCCCGCTTTTATTTGTCTTTTCTTTCTTCGCTTACTTTCTATTTGAATTATTATCCTAAATTTTAATTAAAGTTTTAATTTTAATTTACCGACCTCAACATATCTCCCCCCTTAAAAAATTTTTTCGTCCTCGAAATGCACGTTTTTAGACCTCTTCGAAAATTTACCATATTTTATTTAAGATTTTATTTATTTTAATATCCTTTTCCTGATAAAATTTCCGACCGAATCAAATCCTTTTAATTTGGCTTGTAAATAATTTAATGGGATATTGATTATTTTATCTGTAACTTATAAAAATAATAATTTTAACCAAAATATGTTGGAAATATTTTAAAATAATATAAAAATTTAAATCATTTAAAACATCTTTCTTATATTGCAAGTAAATAAACGATAACTGTTCAGAATGTTAAAAATTTAATTGTCAATAATAAAACTTGGAATGTGTAGTAAAGTCTATTAAAATTACACCATGTATTTTCTGTCATAATTTTGAATGCTTTTATTCTGGTAAACTAGTTTACAAAATCGATTTATCATGAGGGCCTTTGGGAGAAATAGTGCAATGGAGCGATCAACTTTAAAATTTCTATGTTCGAATGGTGCTTTCTTATGAAATATATATAAAATTAATTTTATGTCAAATTTACTTGTCAAAACCTCAATGAACTTTCTATTTCTCTTTTCAATTTTAGGAATTTTTCCAGGAGAATCTTAATTCTTTGGTTTTGAAACTGCATTCCTATTCCTTGAGTTTATTGACATTTTATTACACAATTTATTACACATTTTATTACCATATTTACCGCAATTAAATATGGTATCAATATTAAATCTCACCGTTTTTGTGAAATTAATTAATAATTTTTTCATAACAAAAAAGGAAACAATTTTTTAGTATTTTATTAACATGAAATAAATATTAAGATAAATATTAAATAATCTATTTGAAAAATAATTGTTCTCTTAATACATTGCGGCGATGATTATTTTAACATTTTGTTGCAAGCTCGGACGTTAATCAGTGAGATCATATCATTTATTGATATTTATTTCCACGTTATCTTCTACAAACACCAAATCTTAATGTCCCTTGTCAAACCAGATTAGGAAATAGACTTGATATATTTTATACTGATATTTAATCTGGATCAATTTAGTTTGATTACCCCAATTTCTCTCGCGACATACGAATCACACGGCGATGTTTGGATGATAATACTTGAATGTGTGTTTTGCACCGGCATTGCTGAAAAGAAGAAATTAAAAAAAAAAAAAAAAAAAAAAAAAAAAAAAAAAAAAATCAAATTTTATTTTACTAAATCAATAAGGCCCATCGGGCAAAAGGGGAGATGTTCTCGACCCTTTGAAGTCTAAAGCTTTTCTTCTGTTATCTGATGAACGCCGAGCAGGTGCTCAAGCGTTAAACGAGGGGTTTGATTGATGTAGAGGCTTCTTGAGATAAGCTTCCTTTGACTGGTTGATGTAGACGCTTCTTGAGATAAGCTTCTATAATAAAGATAATTTTGGGTATAAATAAGGTTATGCCTGGGAATACAGTATTATATATAGGATATAGTTAGTGGGTTTTTGGTAGTTCAGAAGAAATAGTGGATTAGGAGGAGGTTTTCTTTAGGTTAGAGGTTGGACGGTATAGGTTGGATGATAGAGGTTGGATGATAGAGGTTGGATGATAGAGGTTGAATGATAGAGGTTGGATGATAAGGGTTGGACTGTAGAGGTTGGACTGTAGAGGTTGGACTGTAGAGGTTGGACGGTAGAGGTTGAACGATAGAGGTTGGACGATAGAGGTTGGACGATTAGGGGTTGGATGATAGAGGAAGGTAGAGGTTGGAAGGTATAGGTTGGACAGTAGAGGTAGGAGGATAAAAGTATATAGAGGTATAGGCGGGTATAAATTTGGAGAGACAAGACGGAGACAGTGGAGGAAAAGGGATCGGTGTAGGGATATAGGTATTGGTTAGTCAAAGGTGGTGTTGGTAGGATTATAAGTATTAAATATAAATATGCAAATATAGGAAGAGGTAATACAACAAAGGAGACGCTTGACTGGTCAGTGTTGGTTGGGTTGACACATGGTACATATAATAACAACAAAGACTGGTTTGGTTGGTTTGATTGATGCTGGATTGTTGTTGGTTGGGTTGATACTTGATAAATATAATAAAAAGACTGGTTAATTGGTTTGGTTGATGTTGGACTGTTGTTGGTTGGGTTGGCACTTGATAAATATAATACAAAGGACTGGTTTGATTGGTTGATTGGTGTTGGGCTGCTGTTGGTTGGGCTGACACTTGATAAATATAGTACAAAAGACTGGTTTGAATGGTTTGATTGATGTTGGACTGTTGTTGGTAGGGTTGACACTTGATAAATATAATACAAAAGACCAGTTGATTGGTTTGATTGTTGTTGGACTGTTGTTGGTTGGGTTGACGCTTGATAAATATAATACAAAAGACCAGTTTGATTGGTTTGATTGTTGTTGGACTGTTGTTGGTTGGGTTGACGCTTGATAGATATAATACAAAAGACCAGTTTGATTGGTTTGATTGATGTTGGACTGTTAGGGTTGATGTGTGGCTGGTTGGGTTGGTGTTGGCTGTTTGGGTTGATGCGGGGCTGGTTGGGTTGATTGGCAAGTGTCCAGTATGGGTTGACACTTCGTTCGCCTTCATTTGATTCGTTCGGATTGGCGGGATGGTCAGGTTGTTTGTGTTGCCGGATTGATCAGTCCCAGTTAAAAGCATATTGATGGGCAGGATTATTGGGTACTCAACATAGTGGGTCCTTTCTATTAATATAATTCGGTTGCCCGAGGAGGTGCATGGTATACAATAATGGAAATTTCGTTATTATTATTATTTTTATTATTATTAATAAGTTTTGGCTTAATAGAAACTGGTTTTATTTTATTGTCAATTTTGTTATAAGTGAGTTATTTATTTTTTTTTTATTATTGTATTCGTTATTATTTTTAACTGTATCCTTATTATTATTATTATTATTAATAGTATTATTATTATTATTATTACTATTATTATTATTATTATTATTATTATTATTATTATTATTATTATTATTATTATTATTATTATTATTATTATAATTATTATTATTATAATTATTATTATTATTATTATTATTAACTTTAAAATTAATTTTATTAATATCATCAGTGTTATTATTGATACTAAGAATACCAATATCATTAAAATTTGTTGCTAAAAATTAGGATCCTTGCATTCATACGCAATACACAGTATACAGAGGGAGTACCATTTTTAAATCTCATCATTGCATAGGGATAACTAAGATTTTGTATAATATAAATAGTTTTGATATAAATATGGTAATGCTTTGGCAGTTAGATAGTATATAGAGAAATATGGGGGTGTGCGTTATTCTTTGTATATGTGTTCCCTATATATGTGGTAGCTGCTGACTAAGGCTGCTGTACAGGCTCTTTTTGCTAGGGCTTTGATTTCTGCTTTACTCAGACCAATTATTCTTAGGTCTTTGTCATTTTTCCTGTCCCAGGTACCAAGTGTACCAATAACGAGGGTAAGCAGAGAGGTCTTGCATTTGTGTGCATGACCTATATCGATTGCTAGGTGTTTGTATTTTTCAAAATTATTTTTCCTAGCTTGTTCAAAGTTTTTTTCACTTTCGTAAGGGACCTTTATATCCAGGATATGAATCAATTTATTCCGCGGGGTTTTGATAAGGAGGTCGGGGATGAGGGTGGTGTTGATCCCCATTGGGGTTTGTTCGATGTCTATATCATATTTATGCTCGAGGAGGAAGTCAGAGACAGCTTGGAGGACATTTCTATGTTTGTTTCGGCGGGCATTGGATTTAGCAGGGCAGTGGTTAAATATGTGTGCCTGTGTTTCGGGATGAGCGTGGCAATGTCTACATAGGGTGGATTTTTTGGATTTAATTCGACGGGGTGTATAGTTTAGTTTTAGGATGTTGTTGCGTGCTCGGATCAGGAAGATAAATTGCGGGTCAGTTAGGATGTCCGTTTTAAAGAAAAAACTAGCAATGCTACTGCTACCAATACTTTTGGCTATATGTCCTTGGCATTTCATTTCGGACCATCTATCAGCATAAATGAGGCTAATAATAGAGTGTATTTCGGATGAGGTGTCTTTAAGGTTGGATGATGTGAAGTAATTAATTCGGTCTTTGTATTTAATTTCTAATTGGTAGGAATTTTTGAGGAAGACTATTTTAGTGGAGATGCCATATTTGAGTCGCAGTCTTATGGATGATTTCCTGAATTTCAAGAAGAGAGATTTAGATGGAAAGGTTTTAGTGGAGTCGCCATTTAACCAGGAGATTGCAGAGTTGATGTTGCCATTTCCTCTGGCGTGACTGAGTTCGGATAAGACGAGGTTGCGAAAATCAGTGTCAGTTGAGTTGAGGGCACGTATGAGGTGAACAATTCCCTGGATAAGGTATTCATCAATAAGGGATGTTAACCCCAGTCCTCCAAGTTTGATGGATGCATATAGGAAATTGTTATTGAGCTCGCAAATTTTATCGCCAATGGCATTTTTGATTATAGATTTTAGTCTTTGGGTGGCGCCTCTATGGGGTAAACCTGCATTATTTTTAAGGTTTCTTTCGGAGTCGAGAATACTGTGGTGAATCTCGCAGTTTCAGTAGATATAAGTAAGGCGAGAATGTATGAAAATTTTGTAGGCATTGAGTTTTTGGGCAGGGTGCAGATGGGAGGCTAGAATTGTTTTGGTATCAGTTAGGGCATTCTCAAGTCTCTCCTCAATGTTGTGCCTTACCTTATACGTGAAATCAACTCCAAGGTATCGGTAGAGGTTAGAGTCATCAATTCTGGGGAGGAGTTCGTCATAAAGGCGGATTGGGTTATAATTGTCATCGTGGTTGATATGAAAGTATCCGGATTTCGAGGGCTTAAATCGAAGGTTAACTTGTGAAGCCAGTTGTGTCATTTCGCAAAGTGCTAGGTTTATTGAGTAGTACGAGTCAGAGATTAGTACAATATCATCGGCATAGGCAAGGATGCTAATGTTGTGCCCGTGGAATAGGAAGGGATGGTGTTTTAAGACATGTTGAAGTATAAAGTCTATACATAGGCAAAAAATTGTCATAGATAAGGGGCATCCTTGCTTAACTCCTTTAACAATGGGGACAGATGGGGAAAGTTCTCCTTCACATTCAAAGATGGTTTGTACATCGTTATACATGTCATTTATAAGTTTGATTGTATTTGGGTTGAGTCCCATATTGGTGAGAGTGTGCCATATAAGAGAATGGGGTAAGGATCCAAAAGCATCAGAGATATCGAGCCATATGATATGGAGGTCAGTTTTATTGCGGATTGCAGCATCTTTGACAAGGTGTAAGGTGAAATTGTGTTCAGCACATCCATCGGGTGCACATATAGCCTTTTGGTTGTTAGACAATAGGTTGCCGAGTTTTATCCAGCTCAAGAGGCGATTGTTTAGAAGTGAGGAGAAAATACGGTACGAGGTGTTCATGATAGATATGGGCCTCCAGGAGCTAGCTTCATGGCTAGTCTCGGCCTTTCCAGCTTTTAGAATTAGTTTGGAGCGAAAAGTTTTCCAGGACATAGGGCAGGTAGTTGTGCGTAGAAGGTTGTTAAACAAGGATAGAAGGAATTCAAAGTCAGGTGATAGAATTCTCCAGTCAGATAAAGATATGCCATCTATACCTGGGGCCGTATTGCTGAGTTGCTTGAAGATTGCTTTAATTTCATCGATGTCAAAGGGGTCACAAGAGAGAGTTTCGGGAAGTGAGGGTAGTTCAATCAACGGATTAGGCGAGCAACTTGTGAGTGTTCCAGCAAAGAGTTTCAGAATATTATCCATAGTAGGTCTCTGGAAGGTTGGGGTATTTCTCAGGATCTTTGCGACTTCCTCCTTTGGGTTAATGGTATATTTTTTCCTTTTAATGAAGAGTAATTCGTTCTCATTACGGGTTTTTTTATGTATTATGTCAGAGGGTTTTTTGGTAGTATATTTTAAGGGGTGGATGTTTGCATTTATTTTTTCCATTTCGGAAATAGCAGAGTCAGCATCAGTTTTGTTTTCGATGAGATTAAAAATAATATTCTTTATAAACTGTTTATATTTACGTATATCATTATTTGGTATTTTATTTTTAATATAATTATTAATAATTGTTTTAAGTTCAAGGGTCATAGAAGGAATGTCAGGTGTGGTGAGGGGGTGTCGCGTGATGAGGTGTTCAATGAAGTGACAGATGAAGAAAGCTGAGTCAGTAGGTGCACTGCAGCGAGGGTATTCGGGTTCTATTAAGTCAATGGATATGGGTAAGACAATTTTCTGAAGGTCCAGGATGGTTTCAAGTAGGCTATTGGCGAGTTTTGAGTGTGTTAGAAGGCTGTTGTCGATTAATGGGTCAATGAGTACTGCGAGTTTTTGTTTTTTATCGAGGAAGAAAAAGAACCAGCTGTTTTGTCCATTGGACATGGGTATGATAATTTCATTCCACTCTGCAAATTCATGGAAGGGGAAGGTTGAAAAGAAGGTTTTATAGTTATGTTGGATGAGGGCGTTTCCGATGAAAGGGTCGACGAAGATTGTTGATTTTTTCATGGCGAAGGAGAAGATGTAAGCTTTAATTGCGTGTTGTGACCATCATGCGGATTCATTGTCAATGTTAGGTGTGAAAAGTAGGTCATCCGGTAGTGGTCGTTTGGTAGTTTCGCTATCAGAGATGTGGAACATGCTTTCTTGGGTTTCAAGTAGTGGGCCAAGAAGGTTCTCATTATTGAGGTCATGTATCTCAATACTGCATTCAGCGGAGGGTGGGGGTTTAGTGAAGACGTGGGAGTATGGAAGCGGGTGCCTGGAGTTAATATGGGTTTTGATGTCAGTGAAGGGTATCCATAGGCCACAAAAACAGTATACTTCCTCATTGGGGTCATATGTATATTTTTTGTGTGACTTAGCCATGTGCTGCGTGATTGTCTTTAAGGATGAGTTAGGGTCATGGTGGATCAAGCATCTGGCACAGGTTTTGTTATAGATGTGGCAGACTATTTTGTTGGATGGGGCGATCCTGGTACTAACGCGTTTAAGCAGCTTACGGTCAGTTTGTATTTGGTGATCAAGTGGTCAATATGGTTAATAATGTCCCTAAAGCGGAAGAGGTTCATATCAAATTTTCCTATTCCTCCAAACTTAGGTCGACATTGATAGCAGTCAATAAGGGATTCTTGGTCAAAGATGATGTTATGGATGTCTTGGGCATGGCTGATTAGGGCGGTTCTATCGTATAGGGAGATGGAGATTGAGTCGCAGAGAGGGACTTTGAAGTTGGGTCTGCATCTGCATTTGCCTCTGTTGTCAAGAAAATATAGAGTAGTATTATTTTGAATGTGTTCAGAGTCAGTTTTTGGGGTCGTGGTGTTACGTTTTTAACTAGCTTCTTGAGGCGTTTAGGGGTGAGAAAGTCAGGTGTGGGTTGGGGTATTTGGTCAGTTACGATTTGAATTATTTTGCCTTGGACGTCCATTTGTGAGTCCAAACGTAGGAGAGCCTGCGCCTCTTCGAGAAGGGCGGTATCTTTCTTATTGGGTGGTATTGTTTGCATGGTAATGTTTAGTGGGGCAGCTGGGTTGGGGTTGATGTTTGGAGGGCAGTTGGTGTTATGGGTGAATGAGAGGAAGTGGTAGAGTTATCCGAGAGGATTATGTCATCAAAGTCAGAGGTTAGAGACGCATTTTTGGTACGACGAGCGGGATGCGGGGGAGGGGGTGTATTTTCGCAATCAGAGAACAAATTGGTGGTACTGTTTAGGATCAGGCGAGGGGAACAGTCAAGGTCACAGGATGCAGGTCTCTGACCACAGATAAGATGGAAGGATGATGGTGTGTCATTGAGAGGAGAGGGTCGACATCTGGACGGAAGGATAATAGATACTTCAAGGCAGGGGTCGGTAGGTATACAGTTTTCTATATGAGAGTTAATTGTCTCATGATTATTGATATTGGAAGATTCATAATTATTTTCATTATTATTATTATTATTACCATTAATATCATTATGATTATTATTATTATCATTATTATTGTTATTATTATTATTATTATTATTATTATTATTATTATTATTATTATTATTATTATTATTATTATTATTATTATAATCCCTAACTACTGTTTATGCATGTATTCATGAACTTCGAAACAGAGAATGGAGTGATTTAGTGGAAATTATTGTCCACCACACGCTTTCGATAGCATGCTTGTTTTGGTTGGAAATAATTGGTGTTATCTCAAGTTTCTTTCCCGTTTGATTGAAGAAAAATTTTCTCTTTAGTGGCTTCGTTAGAATTGACACTAAGGCTGTGTTCAATCTAATTTTCCAATAGAAACGAGTTTAATCAAACTGATCAATGAAATTTATTTAGCACAGCAGATGAATGCTTGTTTTCCCCATAATTCCTATCCCATCAGTTTATAAAATTCCATTAATTCATTAGGTTATTTCATTATCAAAAAAATTTTTCTTCAATCTATTGGTTTATTAAAGATTATTAAAAATTTTGTCGATCAAAAATTGTCCAATCTTTTGAGAAATTATTATTATATTCGTTTGAAATATACTAAAAAATTATATCGTTTTCCTTGTTCTTTATTGCATAGACGGAAAAGCAGTGGAAGCTAATCTTTATTTATATATTTTCAAATTATTTGCGTTACTTTAGGTAGCGATGGTGGAGGTAGATTAAAGGATTATCTGTTATTATATTTATTAAAGACATGAAATATATTAAAAAAATCTTTCTTGTTCCTTATTGCATAGACGGAAAAACAGTGGAAAGTAATCTTTATTTATATATTCTCAATTTATATGCGTTACTTTAGGTTTAGCTAGCGATGGTGAAGGTAGATTAAAGGATTATCTGTTTAAATACAAAGGCTATAATCAGTTAATGTGAAGGTAGATTAAAAGATTATCTGTTTAAATACAAAGGCTATAATCAGTTAATGTGAAGGTAGATTAAAAGATTATCTGTTTAAATACAAAGGCTATAATCAGTTAATGTGAAGGTAGATTAAAAGATTATCTGTTTAAATACAAAGGCTATAATCAGTTAATAAGGCCCGTTATGAATTTGACTGATGTAATCGATGAAAAGTTTGAATTAGCCCTTATTCAAGTCTTATTGTCAGGGAAATCGTATTTTTTTTTGAATGTTATTTTATTGAAAAGTATATTAAATAGTTATTTAAGTATATTAAATAGTTATTTAATTATAATTCTACTAATTTTTTATTGAAAAGTATTTATTTTATTAAAAGTATATTAAATAGTTATTTAATTATAATTCTACTAATTATTTTATCTATGAATGATATTTTATTGAAAAGTATATTAAATAGTTATTTATTTATAAATATAATTTTATGTCAAGTTGTAGAATTCTTTTCTGAAGGTCCTAATTAATGAAATTTTTACTAAATGATGACAAATATCATTATTATTTTATTTGTGCTGCTGCACGTCATTTAATGATTCTATCTACAATAAATGTTATTTGATATATGTTTAAATTGATTCCATATTGTGTGTTCAGCCTTACTTATTTTTGTTCTTGATTTTATTTCTTTACCTACGAACGGTAACTCTAATATGGTAATCACGTTAGTTAATTTTGTAGCGCAATCAAATATATGTGAAAAATCTATGTATGGGTCGAGTCTATACCATCATTCAGTAAACAGATAGATTGGGCGATTATTCCGTATAATACTGGATGCATTTAATATAACGTTGAAAGATAAAATTTAATAAAATTGGGTTACCACAATAGCTAGAATTTATGTTATTTACGTTTCAGAAATTAATTCATAAAACACGTGGTGTATTGGTTTTTGGAAAAAAATGATTTTTGTTGAATAGACAAATAATCAAAGCAAATCGAAAATGACAATAATACCAGTGATATAATATTTCTGAAAATAGAAATTATCATTATTCTTTTATTTATGTTTTTGTTGTTGTTGTTTTTGATATTTTTTAAAAATTTCACTTAATTATTTAACTTTAATTGGAATCATTTTTCACCACACAACTCACTTATATACGACTTTTATCGGTTCATATACTAAATAGTTGGTGGGGTTGGGATCCCAACGATATTTATTTTTTTCTTCGTTTTATTGATGGGTTATAATTAATTCACTACAGCCTTTTCCACAGCATGGTAAAAAGTTAAAGTCTCCTACCGCACCGACCGACTCATGATATCACTTTGTTTACTCCCCATGATAAGCGCTAGCGGTGTCACCAATTGTCGGTAGTCCACTTTTATCTTTCCGCCTGATAAAGTATCTGCGATTAATATTCCGAATATCTAGATGACTATTTAATTATCCTACGGTTTTGACGTAGCCGATACTGATAGGCTCTATAATTAATTACCCTGTGGTTTCTTAACGTAGCCTGTACTGATAAGCTTTCTAATTAATTACCCTGTGGTTTGTTAACGTAGTCTGTATTGATAAGCGTCCTATATAAGTTTCTGCTTTACCACTTTTCCTTAGTTTTGTCTTGCCAATCTTCAAGTAAGCTTTTTTATATTTATTTCTTTTTCATATTTTTTTGAATTTTAGTAACGCCATCTCTCAATTAATATGGTCGTAAGTGATTACTTGTCTTTTATTTTTTTGTGATTCTTTTTACCATGCTGTCCTCAACTATTAGTAATGCGTTCCCTCACAGCAACCGAACATTTGCAATCGCTGTCCAGGGTAGCCAAACCCCGGTGATTGCAAGTGCTCGTGTTGCTTATTAAATTAACTTATGTACTTTTTAATTTTTAGTTCATTCATTTGTTTATGCAACTACCTATACCACACTCGTTTTGGGGCATATATATTTGATTTTTAATTTTGTATTTACTAAAAGCAAACCTCTAATTACACCTACTCGTATTTGTTAATGATTGCGCTTGCATTTTTCTGGCAATTTTAGCCGTATTTATACTTATTAATGTATTACGTAATTCTTAAAATCAATTAATTCTCTGCACTACTATTTGTCGAGGGCGCCATGGTACGGAGTTTTACATAGTATTTATTTCATTTTTTTTCAACCCTTACTATTTTAGGCTGTCCCAGAACCTAAGTTTGAACATCTCGATGTTATGCAATGGTTATTCGACTGACATACTAACAGGTTTTTTAATTTCTGTTTCAGGGTCCCTTTACCACCGCGTTGAAAGGGATTAAAACGTACCTTTGCCTGTGTGGATACAGGCAGTAGGTTTGAAAGACGCCCGCCTTGCAATGTACGCAGGGAATGGGACTGTGGCATCCAAAGTCCCGTTCTGCTGGACTCTGATGATGAATAGAACTTTGTGAATACCTTTGTTTTTAATTTATGCTAGAAAGGGTGGGGTAATTGTGTCCCTCTTCGTGATTGGTCTTTGTTACTACTAATGTGAAATTATTCCTTACTTATTTATAATTTTGTTCTCTCGCCCCAGTAGGTTACCCATTGCTATATAGTTATGCTAATTCATTAATTACTAATCAGCCATTTAATGTTATTTATTTTTAATATTCATTTAAGGTAGTCATTTCTTTATTTCCAACATTTATTTGAGTTATTCTATTTGCTCGTCTAACTTTGTTCATTTTTATCTATTATTCATTTATTTAATTTATCACTTAGCTAATTATTTATTTATATCAATTAGTTAATTCATTTGATTATTTATTTGTTAATTTACTTATATTTATTTAAACTATTATTTTTTTTTCTTCTCGAGGACGAAAAAACACAACAGGGTCCGTTTAAATAATTTATTTTTTTAGTCTAATTGATTTATCTCACCATCATCTTCCGATTCCTCTATTTCTTCTACTCTCATCCAAAACATCGCGAAATCGGCTTCGTGTTGAAACAATAACATTTCCATACGATCCAACCGCCTTTTCAGACGGAAGTTTTCTTCCTCCAAATCTGTTATTCTGCCCTGCATGCTACGAAACATTTGCTTTAGTTCTTGCGTATTTGTTTTACACTCTTTGCATGACATCGCCGAGGCTTCTTGCATTCTCTGAAATTAAATGATAGTCATTTTTTGTATCACTCTTTATTCGCAAAGCATCAACACCTCGCTTTGAATCCCATTAAACAAATTACACAGTTCATCCTATGGTACTTATAAAACATGCACATTGTTGATATAAATGTAATATATTTTTATACACTATTTATAGCATGCAGATCACAATTTATAGTCTTGTTTCATAATATGAATATGATGGTGGTTGAAGGATAGTTAGTTGTCTCTCTTTTACACATATCAAGATGGTGATGATTATGAATGTTATTGATAAGATGAGAAAACCTGTTATTAAAATGTAAATGAGATATTCACAATAGTTGACTGTCAAGTCCGAATTTGTCATCATTAGGTTATTTGAGTTAGGTTTTGTCGTCTCTTGGGTTGGTAATTGGAAAGGTGATGTGGTTGTATATGATTTTCGTTTCGATTCATTGATTGTCTTGACTTCCACGAAAACTGTTTGCCATCTGCCTGGTTCGGTTATCCATCGCTGATATTTAACTGTTAATTCCCATGCCGTCTCTAAATCAGAAGTGTAAAGTGTAAAAAAATGATTACCGGCATCTAATATAGTCAGGGTTTTTTGTTTGTAGATAACAACAACTCTTTCATCATTTCCTGATTTTCTATATATCGTTACCGGTCCATTTCCAACACTCAGGGTTATACGATTTGACTCGTCTCTGAGATAGATAGACTGGGTCTCACTCTTAAATCGTGACCATTGGTTTCTCACTACCGTTCCATTTTCGAGGCATATGTTCTCGTAGTAGTTTGCATTAACTGAATAATTTTGATTCATTTTCAATTTCTCATAGCGGATAAATGATTTTCGCGAGTTAAGGGTGTCGACATTTAATCCTTGAAATGTGATTCGCACTTTCACCAAGTCCACTGGCTTCCAATATATATTGATTCCATTTATCTCTGGTTCTATTTCGATCAAGTTTCGCATCTCTTTTGTGTGCACTTCTATCGGAATTTGCGTGTACCACTTCGACATGTTCTGTCTCAACAGCCATTGGTATTTGAAATTTGGCTTTAACTTTCGTACTGCAAATGTATCTTTATCATAATTCAGTTCTACCACTGGTGCCGTATTGTCTAGCAAATTAATAATTTCTATTTGGTCTGCGATCTCGCATTTACAGCTCCACACAATATTTGTTAGCGTGGAATATATATGTATTTTCTCCATTCCTCGGATTTTGTTTACCGCATATGGTAAGTCGATCTTTTTGCCGCTCGCGACTGTTACTAACATCAGCATTATTGCTACATATAATATCTTATTGATGTAGCTGACTGGTGTTGGATTTTTCGTGAATTTCTGTTTGAATTTTGTTTGACCCGTTACTTTATTCTGCTTGGATCTTAAGGGGTATCTAGATTCATCTTCCTCTGGCACTAATTTACATCGATTTGCATGCACAATCATCGGGTTAGCCTTTTTACTCCTGAATGGTAATAACTTCAAATTGGTTTCGGTGGTGTCGCACAGTTTGTAGGGTCCTTTAAATGGTCTTTGCAATTTAGGCGATCAACCTTTGAGAGGTTCCGGTCTGTTAAGATATACTAGATCTCCAATCTTTATGCCATGCGCATGTGCTTTTTTATCGTATGTTTCTTTATACTTCTCTTGGTTATGCTTTATTGTCAAACCGGCTTTAGTCCATACTGACTGCATTCTTTCTTGCATCAATGCTTTATAATCGGGTATCTCCATATATTGTGAAATTGGTGGTTGGAATTTGAGATCAATCGGCATATTATTTTTCCTTAAATACATCAAATAAAAAGGGGTCTCACCTGTACTTTGATTTACTGCATTTCTGTAGGCAAATAGACACGGCTTTATGAAGTCGTCCCAATCTTTCTATTTTCGGTTCACATATGATGAGATCATATTTATCAGTGTCCCATTAAATCGTTCCACTAATCCATCAGTTTGTGGATGATATGGTGACCTATTCAATTTCCAAATTCCAAATAGGTCTGTGATTGATTTGAACATCTCGCTTTGAAAGTTCTATCCTTGATCAGTTAACAATTTCTTTGGAGTGCCATAGCGAAATATTATGTTTTCCACAAATATTCTAGCAATCGTGTCTGCTTTTTGGTTTGGAATAGCGTATGCTTCTGGCCATTTGGTAAAATAGTCACAAAAAACAACAATGTATTTGTTTCCTTTTGTTGTTTCCGGTAATGGTCCCAGAATATCCATTGCCGCCATCTCCATCGGTGCTGCAGGTACTGGCATCGGTTTTAATGGTACTTTTATCTTTTTACCAGTATTTCTGCGGGTAATGCATACTTTGCAACTGTTACACCAATTTTTCACGTCTTGTTCCATTGTTGGCCAAAAGTATTTCAATTTTAATCTTGATAACGTCTTGCGCGTTGACAAATGACCTCCCAACGCTCCATCATGATACTGCATCAGTAATGCGTCTCTGTGCTTGGCTGGTATAATAATTAATGCTTCCCCATTTTTCCAACATTTAAGTATTCCATTATGAATTACATATTTGCTGTTTGCATCTGTGAGTCGTTTCCAGTCTTGTTCTTTTCTTATTTTGACCGCTTGTTCCATAAATTGTTTTAATTCACTATCGTTTTCCTGATCATTTTGAAGTTCAGACATATCATTAACAGCTTTGATTGCCGCGAATATAGTGCCTTCCAATTTTTCAGGTGTCCCTTCACTATCATTTTCTGGGATTCTTGACATTGCATCTGCATTCGCGTTAGCTTTACCTGTCCGATATTTAATCTCAAAGTCGTATTCTTGGAGGGCAATCGACCATCGTATTAACTTACTGGCTGAATCTCTGTGTTTCATTAACCACTGTAATGGATTATGATCTGTATAAACAGTAAATTTTCTGCCCAATAAATATTGTCTAAAAGTAGTAATTCCATACCCTAACGCTAACGTTTCCTTTTCAATCGTTGAGTAGTTTTTCTCGTGAGGCCTCAGTGATCGGCTTGCGTATGCTATTACGTGATCCTTTTCCCCTTCAAAATTTTGTCCCAACACCGCACCCAATGCAACGTTGCTTGCATCCGTCATCAAGATAAATTGTTTCGTAAAATCTGGACATCTTAATATAGGAGTTGTCACTAATTTCTCTTTTAATGTATTGAAAGCGTTTTGTTGCATTTGCCCCAAATAAATTTGTTTTTCTTTAGTAACGTATTCAATGGTTGTGCGATATGAGAGAAATCTTTTATAAATTTTCTTTAATAGCTCGCCAAACTTAAAAATTGTCTAACCTCATCGGCATCTTTTGGTACTGGGTACTCTTCCACTTTTTTGTTGTTATCTGGATTAGTTTGTAACCCTCGCCGTGATATTATATGTCCTACATAAATCACTTCTGCTTTGCCCCATTCACATTTCGATGGTTTGATTTTTAATTTTGCACTTTTGAGCCGTTTAAATACAGTTTCTACATCTTTCAGGTGTTCTTCAAAATCATTTGAAAATATTATTATATCGTCGATATATACCAATGCATGTCGAATACCTCGTAACACATAATTCATTCCTCGTTGAAATGTAGCTGGGGCTCCTGTTAATCCAAATGGTAACACATTGAACTCATACAGTTTTTTGCCATCCGAGAACGCCGTCTTTCCTCTATCTTCCTCTTTTACTCTAAATTGATTGTACCCTTTGTTTAAATCAATAACAGTGAAATATCGTGCCTCTCCCATTTGATCGAACATTTCTTGGGGTACTGGAATTGGATAAGTGTCTTTCCTCGTAACTTGATTTAGCTTCCGATAATCTCCGCAAAATCGTAAGTCTCCATCCTTTTTCTTAACTATCACTATTGATGAGGAGAATGGTGACGCACTATCTCGAATTATTCCAAATTCCTTCATTGCTGTAATCTGTCTGTCACTTTCATCTTGATGAACGTAGGGGATTCTGTATGGCTTTATTTTTATTTGAGTTTCGTCTAATAACGGTATTTCATGCTCAATTACATTGGTTAAACCCAAATCATATTCGTGTTTGGCAAAGATATCTCGGGTATTTTCTCAACAGTTTTGTGAATTCCTTTTTCTGCATCTCATTTAAATCATTGCTTACCACTTCAGGCTCCTTATACACCTTGACGTTTCTTGGTATTTTACAATTTGTTTCAATAGGCATTTTTGATAATTTTCCCAATTTTGTTTTTGGGTGTAACTGAACCGGTTTCTTACTGCTATTCGTTATATGGACTGGTAATATCTGATTTTCTACTTTGACAATTTCGTCACATATCGGTAACTCATATTTTTCGACTAGCCTTTGATTTGGTTCGAATATAAAATCACCATTATCCACACTCATGGTATTTGCACAATATACTATCTCCGATTGTGGTGGTATTGTCAATGTCTGATTCACAAACACCTCACCTGCCCTGTGAATTATTTCTCCTGTTTCTCCTGCTATCAAATTACCTGTCTTTAGATCAAGTGAGACTCCGTCCAACTGCTCTAATATATCCATGCCGATCAGACATCGTACTGGACTTCCTTTCATTATGAGCGCATCGTGCGCTATTATTCGGTCTCCAATATGGAATCTGACGTTAAGTTGTCCAATTATGTTTAATTCGTTTTTTGATAATGACCTCACTATTTCGTCGGTAGGCTTTATTCGCATTTTTTCCTTCTCGTTTAATACATTTTCCGATATTATTGTGTGACTAGATCCTGAATCGACTAAAGCTTCCACTTTATGTTTGTTCATTTGTATAAATATTCGGGGTTGCGTTCCTCTTTTTGTTAATGTCATCATTGAGTAGTTGCATGGTAAGCCTAACATATTTTTTCTCTCGATCTCTGCACTAGAAGGTTCGATTCTCTCTCCTACCATTCCTTCACATTGTAATGCGATATTTTCCACTGGTTTCATCTCTCGTAATCGATCAACTGGATACACTAATGCTGGTTGCATAAATGATTTTGGTATACACAATTTTGTAAACGTGTCTACGCTACTCGCATTCAACAGTGGCTCTTTTAAGATTTGATAAGTTCTTAACGCTTCTTTATTCATTCCACTTAGTTCTTGATTGTCAACATATAACGGTGCACTATCACCCTCGTTGTCATTGTCATTATTCTCGTCCCTTGAAGGGGTAGTACTAGCGTAGCTCACCTTTCTCTTCTTTAATATTCGCGCCTTGAGTATCTCCAATTCCTGATATTGATGATGAGTAATGAAGAATCTAGCTAATAATGGTATGCAACCAATTACTAGTTTCCACGACCAACCTGTGATCGCGTATAACCTGTGTGTTGACAGGACCTGCGATATTATTACTTTGATTACAACACATATTACATAAATTCCAATCAATCCGGCACACGCTTGTCCAATGAACATAAACTTTCCCCAGATATTTTTCATTGTATTATACGTCGCTTTCTTGTAATGATCTGGAGTTAACAAATACTCGTAATTTACCTTCCCACTTCCGCTTGGGAGAATTGTATCTACCATTTCCATTATTACTCTTTCTTTCTTTGATGGAAATAACAAGTTTCTGTGAGCTCCCTCAATGTCTTCGCTCGAGTAAATTCCACTTTGCGACAATCTTTCTAACGACGTAAAATTTACCAGATATTGTAATTCTGTCAATTCTAAGTTTTCCGGTGTCTTTACTTCTCGATGATCTGGTAATGCAATCCAAGATTCTGGTGTTAGTCTGTATAGTGGTGCCAACAATCTATTACACTGTAATACTTTCGGTTTCACGTCCTCTTCCAGTAAGATTCGTGTTACAGGCTCCATAAATCGCAACTTTCCATTTAAATTTACTGGCAACTCGTTGGTGCATTGGTCGTACTTTGTCAGTTTGACTGGTTCCGCTTTACATTTATAGCTATATAGTGCTTCACCGAAAATTCTGCCAAACACCCCATTTTCTGTAATTAACATTGGTGCTACCAAATTAGGATTGGTTATAGCCATTGCCATCCGATTTCGGAGTATTTCTTTGTTGAGATTGCAATCATTTATAATAACTTCTCGGTACACATTTTCAACAGTATTTTGACCAAAGTGAAATAAAAATTCTATTTTGTTATTAAAGTAATTTGTCAACTTGATATCTCCGGCATATATGTTTGTTTGGGCCTCTGTAATCATCTTCTGAGATACATATATACCTTTATAATTTGTCTCATAGACACCTTGTCCACACTTTGTTTTAGTTTCTTTTCTCAGGAATCGCATCCAATCTTCCTCCGAGGTTGACATTAACACTGTTGGAGTATCTTTCATCCGTAGAGGCGTGATTCTTGTTGTTGTACTCGTTGCTGGATCCATTCTTATTTTCTCAGGCTTTTCTCTGATCTGTTCTCCCGTTATTTTTTTAAAACTCATTGACTTCAATTGCACTAAATTGCACTTTTTGGTATCGACATCGTACACCAAGATTGATTCTCCTGTCTGACAGCTAGATTGTTTCATGTTGCAGAATGGATGTGTTTGTAGTTTACCAGTATCATCATCAAATGATCCATCAAATTCTCTTAATTCTGACATGTACTCTTCCACAACCACGGCTTTGTCAATTATAGCATCGTCCACTTTGTATGGCTCTCCTTGGCAATCCCCATTCGACTTTATTATCCCTCGCACAGTTACAGTCTCACGGATTTTGCGGTTAAGCTTTGCTTGTAGTTTAATATCTGCATTGATTTTCAACTGTCATGTTTGAAAGGCTGCCAAACAATTCTCTGGAATTATTTCTATCGGTCTAGGTATCGATTGCATTTTCACCATCGATGAGTGGCTCCATTTTCCACAATAAAATACAAAAGTAGTTCGTTTCACTGTACACTCTCTCACCTTTGCTCGTCGAAACCCCGATTCTTGATATACATGATATTTTACTGGATTTGTCACTTTAAATTTTACTGGATATGCATCCGAACACTCTTCTACGTTTACCAACGAATATACTCTTCCCATTTCGGTTTGGGAGCAATCGTATGCCACCAATGAACTCGTCGTGTTTATTATTCCCAATAGCATAATAATAGTAATCATCAACCATGGAAATGCGAGTTTTCCCTTTTTTCTCACTGTCTTTGTTTTTGGGCTCTCAGCCTTTTGTATCAACTTTTCCCATCCGCCATTGTTTGCGATCCACTTAGTCAAATATTTATTCGTCATTTCAGTAGCTTTCTTTATCAATGATTTTGAATTGTCACTTTCCAGACAACCATAAATACAAATCTCCAATATTATATAGGCTAACACTGTCAATATTACATCTCGATCCAACTCGGTTTGTGTTAGGTCCTCAATTACCGCTTCCTCACAAAATTCCTTTTCTTCATAATTTCTTTTAATTATCGACGGTAATCTCCTCTTTAATTCCGTTGCTAATCTTTTTACAACTTTTTTCTCCCCCTCCGAAGTATCATCTCCTTCTGTTTCAGTTCCATCTAACAAGTACAATTCCGTAACTAAACTTTTTAATATTCGCTCAGTCCTGCTTGATTCATCTAAACTCAAAGATTCAATTTCCGCATCATTCTGTTTTTTCCGACATATCGCAATGTCATTTTTAGTTTCAACGAAGTTCTCTTCACTTTTCATCTCATCTATGCTCGGTAGTACCCTATTATCGGCGCTCATTTCCTTGATATCCCTTGTAACTTCATTTTCCGATCCCATTTCATCATTTTCCATTGTTTCTAATCTCTGCAATTCATTAATTTCTTGGTCAATTTCTCCTGGGTCGTCTACAACCTCAGTTTTAATCTCTACATTATCATTATCCGTTTCCTCATACGGAGGCCAAAACGGTACTATTACTGCATCTCTTTCCATTTCAACACTTTGTTTTGTTGCGTACACATTATTAATACAATTTGGGTTACATCCGTAGTTTAACAAATATTCGTCATCATCTAATTCTCGTCCTTTGAATGTCAACACGATAATTCCTTCATTACCTAATATCTCCGCTGATTTTTGTCGTATTTTCTTTGCTTTTACACTCCAATGTTCCTGATAATATTCAATCCTTTGATCCGCAATATTTAACGCTATTATCAAAGACTTCGCACTATCGACTGCCGCATCATAGTCATGTCCTAGTTTTCGAATTACCTCTTTTAACTTTGCCTGATAACTTGTCGGTTTATTCGTATACGGTACGAAGCATTCAAACAACCCTTCTTTCATGTCTCGATCCATTTCGATGCTCATTATGAAGTCGATACTCGCATTAATTTTATCTCTGTTACCTGCATACAGGGTATCTTGTAAATCTGCTAGAATCTTTTCCCAATTTTGTCTGTCTGAATTCAAAGTATTAACAGCATTAACAATATTTACTTTATTTTTCCAGCCTGGTATCAGAACGCAATCTACTAAGTACTCTTCGTCTTCCAGACATCGATTCTCAAATTTTAATTGCACTTGCCATCCACTGTATTGACGTAGTATTCGCTCCTTTAGCTCTCTGATTTGTCCGTAGGCATTTACACGGAATTCACATTATCAAGTCCCGTCGTTTCCACTATGATATCAGCTAAATCCCTTGTTGACCGTAAAGCCTTGCCAAAGTTTTGCATTTGCTTAAGTATCTCATCGTCTCTGTTTCCTTTGAATAACTTTGCACATAAATTTATGGCTCTCTTTAGTTCACTTTGGGTTAGTGACATCACACTGAGTTCTGCGATCCATCGTTTTAACTGAGAGTTGTCAGTTTCCATTTTCTCAAGCCATTTTTCAACTCGTGCTAACAGTGCAGTCGGATTCTCATCTGATGCGATCTTTCTCACTTTCGTGGCAGGTTTTCCCTCACCTTCTGACACGGTTCCAATTATCATATGAGATTCAGTTTCTTCATCTGATTCGAATTTAGCCACTAATTTGTTCAGCTTCTGTCGCATTTCTCGAAATTCCTTTTCCATTTTGTCTTGAAATTCCTCTCTCTGAGCATATGTCATATTACTAGTGTTTGGCATATCTTCTTGGAATCTGATTGATTTCTTTAATATAGGTCTGCTGAATCTCTCTGAGTTCCTTGGGCATAATCGCGCCATGTGGCCGTATCCCTTGCACGAATGACATTGTATCTGTCCATTTGTATTCACTTTGTCCCTTTGTGGTGAAGGTGACGTTGACGATGATCTTGATCTGGTGAAACAGTTTCTGCTAATATGCCCTTTCTTTCCGCATCTATAGCATTCGACATCACTGCTGATCCGTTTGTTTTCTGTGAATCTCTTGTTAGGGCTGGGATTTTTCCCATATTTGAACCAACATTGATTTGAATAGTGTCCGGACTTTTTGCAATGTTCGCATTGAGGATTATTTACCTGTCCATTTGATTGTACGTTCATGGCTGATCTACTGGCTTGAAATCTATTATTTGGTCTCAAAATTGGACTACTGATTTGATTTATTTTCTTTTCATCCCATAGTGCTCTCACAGGCGTAATTGACCGCTCACGTCTCTCCACATTAACTCCAAAAGCATCTGATCTTTTTGCACTTTTTAAATTCAGCTCTATCTTCATGGCTTTCTTGACGAGCTCATCGAAATTGGAAAAATCCACATAACAGGGCCTTTTTAATTTCGGAGTGGACTCCGGTTATAAACTGATCTTCTAACAGCTCTTTAACCTGCTTGGCCATATCTGCTTGGTCTGGTTTGACTTCAAAGGCTTTATCTGCTAAAGTGGTCAGATGATAAGCAAACTCACTGACCGATTCATCTGGACCTTGAACTCGATTATAAAATTTCTGTTGCATGATTCTTTTGATATCTCCACCAACCAGTTTCAGTGCCATTGCATCCTTCAATTTTGTCCAATCATTGCCCACATTCCGTTTGTCGACTTGCTGCCAGGCTTCTCTTGCCGCACCCTTCATATAGAGTGGGAATCTCTGAACCATAATAGCTTGTGTCCATCCGTATGCTGAGGCGTACATATAATAATCTCCCATGAAATCTGCAAATTCAACAGGGTCTCCTCCATATTGATTGACGGGTAATTTCTGACAACTTGCGAAATCAATCATCTCTCTATTGAGAGGCATAACAGCATTATCATTTGCCATTTGGACTTGTTTCTGACTTCTGAGGTTGTATCGGTTCACTTTGAGCTAAACTTCAAACGTTAAACAATAATTTAAAATTACTTTTCAACTTCTTTTAAATCTTCCAATAATAGCCTTTAATAATCTCGTCAGCACTATTTTCACAAAATTTTTTTACTACTTTCAATGATTCTCAGCCGACTTTCGATCACGTCGGTACTATTTTTTCCAACAATTATTTTTTTTTTCACTAACTTTCAATAATTTTCCGCCGACTTTCAATCACGTCGGTACTAATTTTTTAATAATTTCTTTTTCACTAACTTTCAATAATTTTTCTCCGACTTTCTATCACGTCGGGCTCACCAGAATATATATTGGGTTTTGGATTATTTCAAGTCGGTTCTCTCTGACTCCTGTGTTCTTCAAATCAAAACAATGAACGACCCAACGTATATTGAAACAACAGGTCCACAATTTATTATCACGCTACAATTACCAATCAAAGTTTTATACGATTCTCCGCTCGGCGTTGATGCTTTGCAAACAAATAATATTCACCTTTTAGTCCTTTAGATTCTCTCGATTCACGTTTTCCTTTGTTTCTGTTTGGTTTGATTCCTTTTCACCTTTCCGTATTCTTAATTCTATTTCTTCTTTTCCCTACTTTCCCTAATTCGTCTACCAACTTTTCCTACAGTCTAATTCTTCGAACCCTAGCTGAGGCAAAATGCCGATTTTCTCTGATTTTCCCTTTGCTTATATACTCCTCGAAATCAGGATGACAAATGGTTATTGCCGAGCCACTCTTTCGTTTGACATTTGCTCCTACGTATTTGCTTCGGCTGTCACCCATAATGGTCCAACGAATCCAGATAATTAATGGCCCTACCGGTCTTCCTACGCGTGCTATCTTCTCCTTACTCTTTTCCCATTAATCGTTGTGTCAAGCTAATGGGCCCAAATCTTCCTTTTGTTTGCTTTTCTTCTTGTTTACCCAGCTCGGGTTTCCTTTATCTCTCGGGTTCTCCATTGGCTCGGGTTTTCCATTAGCCAATTAATTAGTTAATTAACGTTTTCTGTTTTCATACATTTGAATGTTTTTCGACCCTTCCTAACCATTTTCTGATAAATCCCTAACCATCATCTTGTTGACCATTAGCTAATCTATACCTGTCCCGTTTTCCCATTCGATTTCGATGATTTTTCCATTTATTGATTTTTCTCGGATTTCCGGATTCTCGCCTTTCGTAATTGTTTTTTGCATTTTCTAATACTGTTTCCATCACACTGTCCTTTACTATTGATTCTGTGCGCGATCCCGCTTTTATTTGTCTTTTTTCTTCGCTTACTTTCTATTTGATTTAAATTTTTAATTTTAATTTACAGACCTCAACAATTTTATTTCTTTATCGATCAATCAAATTTGTGCAATTTATGAATAAACAAGTGTTCGTGAATAAGTATTGTTTGCGCCACGCGATTATCTGTGAATCGCTGAAATGTAAGGACAGACATTAAGGATAAACATGTTTTGTTAACAATCAGTTTCGTTTCATTTATTGTGCGAACAAAGGTCAAAATTAAAAATAAAATATTTAAAACATTATTGATATATAATAATAATAATAATAATAATAATAATAATAATAATAATAATAATAATAATAATAATAATAATAATAATAATAATAATAATAATAATAATAATAATAATAATTGTGAGGAAGATTTAATTATTAGCACAATATAATATTATAATAATAAATTTACATCTGAATTATTACTATTAAGAAATTAACATATACATATATTAAAGTATTATATTCGTATTATGTTATGGCGTACATAATTATTATTGTTATTTATAAATGCTTAATCGTCAATTAATGATTTGTTTAGTCAAACCGATATTGTTATAGTTTTTGAATACAATTTGAATTCGACTTCTAGTTTTATTTAACATGGCGACTCTGGCAATAGTGAATAAGATGATTCCGGATGTTTACGACGGAAGATACGAAATCGAAACTTTCATTGAAGAATGTAAGCGATATTTTCAGTTATGTGGTCTAGATCAAGATAACCAAAATATGATGATAAAATGCCTTATTTCAAGAGATATTTTACCGATTTATGAAGCCGTCGATGTCAAATTTATTAATTTTGAAGATAGACTCAGAGAAGCTTTCAAGAAGCCGTCAACACTGATAGGCGATTTTCTGAACTTATACAATTATGAGAAAGATAACGATGCAGCGCCAGTGTTTTTCGAAAAGATTGAGAAAATGGTCGACAAAATATTGAAACACAAGTGGGATAAAAACGAATTAGTCGCTTATTTTTTGATACATTGTGTCAAAGACAAAGAAATCCAAAAAGAGATCAAGATGCGAGATGCTTTAAAAGTCGAAGAGATCAAGGACGTAATTCGTAAAGTTGATGCTATCAACATTGAAGTTTCTAGTATTGCAGTTATGCAAAGAAAAGAAACGTTCGCAAACGTAATAAAGAAACGACAAGGATTTGCCGATATACAAGATCGACAACGCAATTTTTCTAATGTTCAAGAAAGACGAAATTTTGAACCAAGATTCAATTCTATTCCGCACACTCAAAGATTCGATTCTGGAAGGAATACTAATCAACAGTATTACCAAAGAGACAACAGAGCAAGTGGAAGTCGCGTTGTTACATGTTGGAATTGTCAAGAACTAGGACATTCGAGTCGAGAATGCCCAAAAAAGAAGTGTTATGGATGTGGAAAAGAAGGACACATGATTAGAGAATGCAAAAATAACAAGATAAATTCAGAATTGAGATGCAACGCTTGTAAGGAATCTGGCCATCACCGGGGAGAATGTCCATCGATTTCATGCTCAGGATGTGGAAAACGTGGTCTTTTGCGATTTCAATGTTGGGGAACAGCAGACACACGATCATCAGGAAGAAACCAATCTAGAAATTACGAGGATAACAGACGATATCAAGACAGATATGCCGATGGAAGAGTGGCAGCTATGGAAGACCGCGGAAACGAAGCGGAGGATTCTCAGTCTACCCGAAGTGATGGACACCCAAATGGGAGGGCTCCATCATTAGGCGAGATGATAGGAGCCATGCATTAAAAGGTAATAATGATGATTGTGTACGCCAAGATAAGTATAGTATATTTTTTAATAATAATAGTAATAGTAATTTAGACAGTATATATAATTTTAAAAGTAGTAATAATAATTTAGACAGTATATCTAAATCAAATTTAAAGGTAAAAAATATTAGATTTAAATCAGATGTAATTTTAGAAGATAGTATTAAAAACGTGAAAATTAAATTAAAAAAATATGATGTAATAAAGAAAGATAATCAGAGTAACAGTAAGATTATATATGACGTAAGAGATAAAACTGATATTAATGATTGTAATTGGATGCGTGATAAAATTAATGTAATTGAAAATAAATGTGATCAGAATTGTAAGAAGATAATAAGTATTTGTGAGGCAAAATTAATAAATAGCAGTAAAAAGTTTGTTTATGACGAAACATTGGATAAACATATAAATAATATTTCTGTTTTAAATGACGATTTAGAAATTGTATATGATAAGATGGGGGGAAGACCAAGCGTAATAGTTGGGATTAATAGGATTTATTTTAAACATTGTCTATTGGATACGGGGGCTAGAATGAATGTTATAGATAGCTCGATCATCAAAGAAATAGTTGAGATAGATATTAAACCTCACAATGAAGGAATTTGGTGTGCAAATGGCAGTCCATTGGAAACATTTGGCAATGTTAAATTGAAGATTCAAATCGGTAACAAAGAAGAGAATGTGATTTTTGTTGTTGTTAAAAAGGTTTCACCGCCAATTATTGGTGGGATAGATTTACTTCGTCAATTCAACATCAAGTTAATGAAAATAAACGATAGTATAACTGAAAATACGGAAATAGAAAATAATTTTAATGAAATTTGTAATATTGAGGCAAGATTTAGCAACTCATATAATGATGAGAAAAGATTTAGTCGAGCAATAAAATTATTTGATTTAAAAAAAGGAGATAAAATGTATCAGATAATTAATGAAAATAAAGAAGTTTTTATGGCTGATAAATGGGACATTGGAAAAACAGATTTATTATGGCACGAAATCAAAACTACTGAAGGCCCAATTTACATGAACCCTAGACGACAACCGGCTCATTTAGAAGAAAAGATTGAGGAGGCTATAAAAAATTTGGAAGAAAATGGTATTATTAGGAAATGTGATTCGAGTTGGAATACTCCATTGGTATGTGTTTGGAAAAAAGAAAAGAATGACATCAGATTGTGTTTGGATTTTAGAAACCTAAATAAAATAACAGAAAGACAAATATTTCCAATGCCTAATATTGAACAAATGTTAGATTCACTCAATGGATCCAAGTTTTTTAGTACTATAGATCTTGGAAGTGCATATTATCAAGTGGAGTTAACAAATAATTCACAAGAAAAAACCGCATTTTCAACAAGGAGCGGACAGTACTGTTTTAATAGAATGCCTTTTGGAATTGCTGCGGCACCGGCTACATTTCAAAAATTAATGAATATGGTTTTAGGAAAACTTCTGTGGAATACAGCTATTGTATATTTGGATGACATATTAATATTTTCTACAAATAAAGAAGAGCATTTTAAAAGAATAAATGAAGTATTAATGAAAATTAAGGAAGCGGGATTACGAGTAAATCCAGAAAAATGTATATTTTTAACAAATGAGACAAAATTTTTAGGCCATATAATTAATAATGAAGGTGTGAAAGTGGATGAAAATAAAATTGAAGCAATTAAAAATTTTGTAAGACCTAAATGTTTGAAACAACTAAGAAGTTTTTTGGGGTTGTGTAATTATTATAGAAAATTTATAAAAAATTATTCAATGTTTTCACGAATATTAGAGTCTATATGTGGTACGACTAATGAAAAACTTATATGGTCAGAAAAATGTGAAGAAGCATTTGAAGAATTAAAAAATGCATTATCGAAAACACCAGTATTAATATACCCTAACTTTCAGAAAGAATTTATTTTGGACACTGATGCAAGTTTTGACACAATTGGTGCGGTTTTATCACAGTTAGACGAACAGGGACATGAGCGAGTAATTGCATATGGTTCGCATTCAATGAATAAGCATGAAATAGGTTATTGTATAACAAGGAAGGAGTTATTGGCCATTTATTATTTTACTCAACATTTTAAACATTATTTGTATGGGAAAAAATTTAAATTAAGAACGGACCATAAAGCAATAACATTCATGATGACAACAAAAAAGCCAATCACGGCACAATTCCAAACTTGGATAAATTTTCTTAGCAGTTTGGATATGGATATTTCATTTAGAAAAGGTATGGAACATACCAATGCAGATGCATTATCCCGAGATAATTGTGGACGATGTACTCAATGTATGGAAGTTCATGAAAATCCTAAAACAGAAAAAATGAAAACAAGACTTTTAACAATGACAGCTGTTAAGCAAGGTGTGATTTGGCAAAAGGGTAATGTTGAGATAGAAAATCAAAAAGAATTAATCATGAAAAATGTAAAAACTAAATTTAAGATTGATGATGATGTTATCATGACAAAAGAAAATAAAATTTGGATTCCTAAAAACAATCGCGAAAAATTTATCAAAGAAATGCATAAAATCCTATGCCACGCAGGTTGCAAAAAAGTGATTGACTACATAAAAGTAAATTATGACATGGATGAATTACAAATGATAACTACAGAAATTATTCAAAATTGTGAATTATGTCAAAAAAGAAAAACACTAACAACTAAAACAAAGGAAACTATACTAAAAACGGAAGTGTCGAAACCGTTTGAAACAATTGCTATAGATTTTTGTGGACCTTTGAAAACAAGTGTACATGGGAAAAAGTATATTTTAGGAATTATTGATATGTGCACTCGATATATTTCTCTTACAGCAGTTTCTAAGCAAGATGAGAAAACAACAGCGGACACAATATTGAAATTTTGGATTCTAAAATACGGTTCTCCTAGGATAATTCAAGTAGATTGTGGAAAGACATTTGAATCAGGTGTGATGAAAGAATTAGCTAAAACCCATAACATAATGCTTCAATTTTCAAGTCCATACCATCATAGTGCAAATGGATTAATAGAACGGCAATTTCGAACAATAAGAGATTTCATGAGTACCTCAATTAAAGATAGATTAAAAAGCAATTGGGTAGAGGTTTTACCAGAAATTGAATTTGCTTTGAACGCAACCGTACAAAGTACATTAGGGAAAAGTCCAGCGGAAATAGTATTTGGGTTTCGAATAACAAGAGAATGGCAAAACAAAAAGGAAGTTAATAATGACCGAATTAGAATCATTGAAGAGATACAAGAAAAGCAAAGAAATGTTAAGTACAGAAACGCAGATAGAATTAATAGAGAATTTAAAATAGATGACAACGTTTTAGTAAAGATAGACATAAGAAAAAAAGAAGATGATAGATACAGAGGACCTTTTCGAGTGATAAAAAAACTACATGATAGAAGTTACGAACTTATGGATAAAGAAGGTAAAACAATGATTCGAAATGTAGAATGGCTAAAGCCTTTTAAACAGGGGGGATGTGAGGAAGATTTAATTATTAGCACAATATAATATTATAATAATAAATTTACATCTGAATTATTACTATTAAGAAATTAACATATACATATATTAAAGTATTATATTCGTATTATATTATGGCGTACATAATTATTATTGTTATTTATAAATGCTTAATCGTCAATTAATGATTTGTTTAGTCAAACCGATATTGTTATAGTTTTTGAATACAATTTGAATTCGACTTCTAGTTTTATTTAACAATAATAATAATAATAATAATAATAATAATAATAATAATAATAATAATAATAATAATAATAATAATAATAATAATGATAATAATAATAATAATAATAATAATAATAATAATAATAATAATAATAATAATAATAATAATAATAATGATAATCATATAATAATAATACATTAATTAGTGCAAGTATCAATGAAATCGATAACTTATACAATCATCAATTAGATCATTAATTAATACAATTTTAATATTTTAATATATCTAATCAAAATGAAGATAAATTAAATTCTAAAAGAAGAAAAACGTAAGTTGAACAAAAAGAATAACTGATCTCACTTACGAAACATAAAATTTGTGAAAATTAATTTTCGGCAAATTGAGATAATTTTTAAAAATTTCTTTTTACCAGACTTTTTTGTCTCGTCGTCGTGTACCAGATTTTCGTCTCTAATATCTTCAGATCGAATCCCACCTTTTGCAAACACCAATGCTCCACCGGTAGCCGCACTCGTCATCGATTTCAGCGTGCCTATTCCGGAGCATCGAATCATAAGCCAAAACGGGGAAACCTAACCAACGCAAAAAAGCAAAAGAGAAAAGCGATAGCATTGAGCCAGGTCGAAGAGATCCTAAATCCGCTCCATCTCACTATCGAAATGCCCGAAGAGGTTCAACCACTGGCCATAGAAAATGAATTCGACCTTGATGTTTTACTAGCCCATATCGAGCGTAATGGCTGGTAGAGCCGGCTTAGCGATAAAACGTTGTTCCTGATTTTGATCATGATAAACAGTTACTTTTAATCTTAGTGCTGAATTTTTTGTGAATTTAATAATGATTTTCGTTTTCTGTGTTTTGTTTCATTTCGGCCATGACCTTTTCCCGTTTTTGTTTGTCGAGAGCCTCAAGATAGGAAGGGGAAACTGATCAGTATTAGAGTTAACGTAGAGCAATATCGCTATGGAAAACCGTAATCTGCAGACGTAAGTTCTTCTAACGGCCGTCCAGAACCCGTACGAAACTAAATGGGATTAGTTATAAGGCAGTAGCTCACCTCCCCTTCATTTTTCACCGATAGTGTACAGGACCAATATGACAGTCATCATGGGCGCACTGATTGAGGTTTTTATCTAAATCATGTGCGTTTCAGCTCTGAGGTCAATCATTTGCACAGTTTCTTTCCCCCAAACGCCAATAATAAGATTAAATTGTGACTGAAATGCCTTGGTATTTATATTCTAATTTTGGTAAACGATTATATATGCAAGCATAAAATAAATCAGTAAAATAAATTTGAATTATCTTAATTCTACTTAATTTTGAATCTTAATTTTATCATTTTTGGTGGCGATTTTTTGCAATTTATTATTTATTTTGTTTTCTAATTTTTATATTTTATTATTTTTAATTAAATTCGCCGCCATGATGGATATGGACGTTTTATAAAATATCCTATGCTTAGGCTTGCCAACTCTCCTGTTTTTGCCGGGAGTCTCCCAGAATCGGCTTTCGTCTCCCGTCTCCCGGTTAACTATGACCCGGGAGATGTAAATCTCTCGTCTTTCCGTTTTTCGAATAATTTTTGTTTTCCTGTAAAAATTTCATGAACATTTGCTTAAATCACTAAAGCTATTGGATTTAGCCAGACGACAAAAAAAATACAATTTTATAAACAAACAAAAATAACATGATTTGTAAACTGTACTATATTATATGTAAAAATAATTGTTTTGTTTAAATCTTTATGGTATTAGTCATCATATAGTTAAAATCACTAACATGTGTAAACCAAAAAAGTGAAATAAACACCTGGTATATTATTTTTAAGCGTTATACTGTTCGCAATTTTATAATCTTCTGGGTTCGAGGTTGTGGAAGTTGGAAACCCTACATATGCTGTTTCAGAGATTTTATTAACTAATTTCTATGTTATTTCAAGATAGTTTTTTGTATATTTAATTCCTAACCTTTAACCGGACATAATGTTTTTGTAACATAAACGGATAGAAGAGTTCGAAGGACTTTTAAGCTGAAAATTTAATGAATAAATAAGAAATCTTTTAATATTATAATAATAAAATTATTTATTGTTGAAATTCTTTTTTTTAAAACAAAAATAACATAATTCAAGCCCTTCATATTTCATGGAAATAAAAAAAATAATACATATGAAACAAAACCAAACATTAATTCATTAAAAACAAGAACATTGAACTTATCAAATACAAACAATGCATACAACACAAATTATTATTTTTTAAAGCAATTTTGGCAAAGAACTGTATTTTGTGAATGTTTTTTGCATACATTCCTGTTACAAGTGACACAATACTGCTTGGATCTACGGCCAATTGCATTCGGGCATATGTAACGTTTCTTCTTTCGTTGATCTTCCAAAGTCGACGTCGTTTCTCCCCATTTTTCTTCTTTAGTGTTTTGTAATACTTCATTTATAACTGAAAAATGAACAGCACTAATACCTTTTTTGCTTCTTAATATGATCTGAGGCCTCACTAAATCGTATGCGATTTCCCTAATTAACGCTTTTTTTTTAGAATCACACATTTTCTCATTGTAAAGATTTCTCCAAATTAAAAGCGCATCTGCGCCGCTTACATCAATAAAATTCTGAAAAAATTCAGAAGGACACCTATTAGTTTTTTGCCTGGCAGTAAAAGCATGACATAGTTTGTTCATTGTATCTTGCGTTATAAAACAAAATTTGATCAGGTTTTCTTTTATTTTCAGTATCAACATTCATTGTGTGATGTTTCGTAGAAAACAATAAGATGTATCTATTTTTTGTGGTACTTACGAAATTATTGACATTGTGTTTCTAAATCCGAAACTTATGCTTTCAACTTCTTTAGATGGATGTGGCAAAAATGATTGAGGTATACGTGTCTTATTTTTGCGAAGTGTTCCAACAGTAGTTAAGCCTTTAGACAACAAAGAGTTGGCTAGTTCCTAGTTTGTCAAATAGTTATCGAATGTTATGTTTCGATCTGAATAATGAAACGGAATGCATAATTCTTCAACAACATTTTGGGATAAATTTAATGCTCTAGTGTCACCCTCTTTGCCCAAATATGGAATTCCTTTCAAAGGATAAGCCGTTTCATTTTCAACAATCCACCAAAATTTTATTCCATATTTATCTGGTTTACTGGGTATGTACTCGTTCACGAAAAGGAACCAACTGCTCATCAATTGTTAAGTTAAATTGTTAAGGGATTTAGTGTTGGTCTCGATTCCAATTGAGTCGAATCCTTTCCCATAAAGGTTTCACTTTTATTTTGTTCTCCATTCATCGATTCATCTTCGTATTATATAACGTGTCATCTTACTCGGAATCTGTTTCCGTATTGTTAGATTCGCTATCTGATACCGAATTCACATCAGACTTTTCTTCTGTAAGAGTATCTTTATTTTCTTCATTTGTTTCTACTTCAAATGCACGACGAATATATGAATCATTTAAACCTCTATTTATATTTTGTCTTGAGCCCATTTTGCTTTTTTATAATAATTGTTTTAGGATTAAATTAATATTTATTCGTTATATTTATTACTTACTTTCCTGTTTTGAACTAACTTTGCCGTAATTCAAGTATGCTTTTTCAATATAATTAGATAAAACAAAACCACTGAACTCGACTAATTACTCACATAAAATGAGAGATTAAAAGCTACTTTACAAGTTTTCGCTTTAAAAGGGGAATACACTGTTTAGATTTTTACATAAAATGACAAATTAAAAGTATTTCACATTTTTTTCGCATTATCGGGGAATCCCCTTTTGAAATTTTTCTTGTGGAATTTAAGTGTTTTTATATAATTTGTCATCATCTGTCCATTTATGTTATTTTTTTTTATTTTTCGAAAAAAGTATTCGAATATTGTTTTAAATGTTCAAAAAATTAAATTTGAATTAGTATTTTAATTTTGGTTTACGTATGGTTAAAAAAAGAGTCCAGTTAAAGGTTAAATTTTCATTTATTAGTTAATTCTCAACAGCCACTTGGTGGTCATGATGGATTTAACCGTTTCTATAAAATATTCTAGTTTTCTATTCGTTTTTATTGAAAATATTTTATCCTTACTTCATTTTCTAATGTTATTTTGTTTAAATCTTTCTAATTTCCATTCCTATAATTCAAAGCCTATAATTAATTTTTTGCCTATAATTCAAATTTGCCTACTTCTATTATGTATCT
This sequence comes from Schmidtea polychroa, assembly GCA_959609185.1. Lineage (NCBI taxonomy): Eukaryota > Metazoa > Platyhelminthes > Tricladida > Dugesiidae > Schmidtea > Schmidtea polychroa. The sequence continues at coordinate 9,416 of CAUHTR010001496.1, read as the reverse complement.
ATGTTGTGTTTTAGCGGATTTCATGAAATACTTCTTGCTTTGTTTCATATTGATTTATTTTTGTGTTGAGTGCATTCTATTTATTTGTTAAATTTATGTTTGGACGTGTTTGAGTTTAACTCGACTTGATGTTATGTCTGCGTGTTATGTTCCGACGTCTTTCAATCACGTTTCTACCTCTTGAAATCAAAATAAGTTCTTGACTAACATGATCTTGCTATGTAATTTATTTAGCTCATCAAACTCACCCACAACAATAAAATCATACCCAGATTTTCTCAAACATGGATCCTTATGATTTATAATAAATTTATCAACACATTTTACAGAATTTTCAAAAGTAGAAGATCACTTCACCATATTTCTCCTATACTTGAATTCACAAAAACTTTCGGATGAAGTACATAGACTAGTATAAGTTCGTTTTCTATAAATCTCTATCTCATAGTGTTTCTCTTTGCGTTGTTTTAACAAATCCAAGAAAGCAAGTGATGATTTTCAAATATAAGAAAAATATCATCCATATACCGTTTATAAACGGTAGGTTTCATAAATTGGAAAAATGCAATTTTCTTTTCCAAGCTTGCAAACAAATTGAAACCATCGTTGGTGCTAAAGGAGAACACATAGAAAATCCATTTATTTATCGATACCATTCATTATTGAAAGAAAAATTGACTTTTTATATTAATATTTAAAAATTATGCGATTTCTTAAATTTACTAAAATGAAAATGATTAATCAATATAAAAAACTATTCACTAAAACAAATCTAAAATATAAATTAAAAATGGTTACCATAAAATATCAAAGCTATGATTAATTAAAAATTAATAATGTTAATGGATCATAAACACAAATGAAATATTTTTTGGCTTTAACTAACAAATACTTTTGTTTATATGTGAAAAGCAATAGTGAAATATTTGATTCATTTATTTTTTAATGAAAAAATTCTTTGGAAATTTGTTAAATTTATTCATGATAATTCTAATTAACTTTTCAAACAAATATAATTATTAGAGTGTTCCTTAAACTGGGAACAGTTGAAAGTTTGCTGTTATCTGCATTTACTATCAGAAAAAAAGGGATAAATCTCAGACTTAGATTTATAACATAGATTTAATTAAACCGTAAAATTTGAGAAATTTAATAATAATTTTCGTTAAAACAATATATTTTGAATTTCAATCAAAAATAGTTATTTTAGATGGCATTTATTTCGTCATGGATTTTTTAGAATGCTATTAATTTCTTTCCCTGGAGATTTCAAATTAATTTGTCTTCAGATAAGGCCACCACATTATTATTATTAGTCTTAAAATAAGTTTTTATCTTCTTAAAAGTTACTAAAATTATTTAGAAACTTTAAAGGATTGCTGAAGTGTGATACATTATATTCTACTTACTCCGTACTTTTATAGATGTCGGCAAATTACAAAAAAAAGCAAATATCACTAATTTCGATTAGAAATTCCAAAGTGATAAAATCAGTTATAGACTGATAACACCTGCGAATAAACCCGATGAATTGTAACATCAAAGGTCGGTTTATGATTTCTTTCAAACACCGTATAAATACATTTGAAAAAAATGGCAAAACACAACCAAATCTTCTCATTCAAACATGAAGCTTTTTATTTTGGCACTCCTCGTAGCAATGGTCATTGCAGATGAATATTATGACAAATATGAAAAGAAAGACAAATACGACACATACGATAAATACGGAAAACATGAAAAATACGACAAATATGGAAAGCATGACAAATATCATAAAGTTGAGAAATACGACAAATATGATAAATACGACAGTTATGGAAAGGAGAAATATTATTGAAATTGAAAACAAGAAAAATATTATATGCGTATTTGTATTTGTAATGTTCTAACATCAATAGCATTATTATCTCATCTTGAACTTATTTATCTCATTTGAGTTTGTATTTTTTGAATTATTATGATACCAATATTTTTAGAATTATAAGAATGAAATTTAACTACAAATACTAATTATGTTGATTAAAAAAAATCTTTGTTTCATATTTTTAAACCTATGAGGTAAGTTTAGACTTCATTTTTTAAACTTTTCAAAATTATTAAATTGGGCTTTATGAGACAAACTTTGTTGCCAGACAATTGAACCAAATGTTAAAGTCTCAACGAAGCAGAGTGGCATAGATTTTGAAAATTGTGAAATTATAATATTTTTTATGTTACCTCAAAATGACAGTGATTGATAAAGTTTTTCATAATTTTGAAAACAAGTATTAAAGTTGTTTGATATCATTGATTATGATTCCATATACTTACATACATAAAATCCAAATTAATTATTAAAATATTAAAAGTTGGAAATTTTAATTCAGGTCAATACATAAGTTTAGAATTATTTAGAATAAAAGTAAATGAAATACATATTATGGCAGAATAAGTGAAGAAAGCAGATCATGAATAATGCCATGGTGGGACATGATTAACCATGATATCAATTATACCGTTTTTTTTACATTTTTGTATTACAAAAACTAGCCGTTGGAAATATTTTTATTGTAATAAAAAATATTCAAAACGACATTATTTTATTCAATATCTCTCGTTTCGTGAAATCCGATTTACGACAGCAAGTCATAAATTATTATAGACTTTTATGGGTTGTTTTGATTTTCCCCTTTCATAAGGTGTTGATTCCAAATTTTCAATTTTTATTTATGAGAGATAATATAAAAGACGGCAAAGAGGACAGAATTTTCCGGATGTAATATTTTACAGTTGAAATTACATGAGATTTTCTTGTGAAAGAAATTTTATTTTTATAAAGCTTTTATTTTTAATATTAAGGCTGACTTTTTCTCTTATCGGTGGATGTCTTAATAACCGAAATTTTTAATTTAGAAATTCGATTGGAACTCGGTATTTCTTGCTTATTATAGAAGTTTATATATTTTAGTTATTTTGAGAGTTAAATTTATTTTTACTTTTGGAAACCAATTTCAGCCTCTAACAATTTTTTCTCTCTAAAGCTGTATTATTTGTTCCATTAATGATTTTCTGAATTCTACAAATACTCTATCTTTTATTATTAAAAATTGAGACAATGATCTTTGTGGTCATTATAAAGATCGCTATATGAAAGGTTTTGGCTAGTTGTACATATAGTGCATGTTTCTGCCGACTGGCATTTATTCGGTTTTTTTTCTATCGCGTCTGTGTGCGCGGTCTGGTTAGACCGAATATTGTTGGTGTGCGCACACAGACGCGAGCAATGGATTGATATTGTAGGTAATTGTTAATTGTGTTTTTTTTTGTGAATTGATTGTTATTTTGATATTTTAGTAGAAATTCTAGAATTTGTTTTGAGATTTGTTTAAAACGTGATGGTCAGCGGGCTTTTGAATGGAAATTTGGAATTGTGTTGAAATTTGGGAAAAGTTCCGGTTTTTAAAAATGGCTTCAGGTGTCAGTTGAAGAAGAAGATTTTGATTATAAATTTATTAAAGCTTATGATGTTCCAAACCAAGATCTTATTTCTTATTTCGATGAAACCCGTGAATTCATTGAAAATGGCAGAAAATTTGGTGGAGTATTGGTTCACTGTCTTGCTGGAAGATCAAGAAGTGGAATTATTTTGACGGCTTATTTAATGAAACATTTATAGTTGGTCCAAACGATGCGATTGAGACAATTAAGGAAAAGTCATTTATATGTCCAAATGATGGATTCATGAAACAATTAAAGATATATTTCAACGTGAATTGTAGTGGTGATTACCAAAGTGATGAGTACAAACAATTTATCCGCTTATTTTCTCCAGATGAAATCAACAAATGCACAAATACAGTTTCTGAAGCTCAATTTAATTTATCAGCATCTTCAAAAGATTTAGTTCAATTCAAATGTAGAAAGTGTCGATTTTTATTATTCGACAATTCAAGTGTTGTTGAGCACAGTAAAATGAAAGCTTCGAAAGCAATAAATGAAAACACAATTTGCAATGAGGAAATATTTATCGAAGCTCTTCCTTGGATTGATAGCAGCAATGCAGACGGTGAAATGAAAATGACAGTGTTAAAGAATAAAAATTTAATGAGTTATTCTGAGCATAATCAGTGCATATAAAATAAATATTATTGTAATATATTTTTTTAAATAATTTACCATTACATTCATGTTCTTTTGATGAAGTGCTTATAAAAATCTTTAATAAAAAATTTAAAATTTAATTAAAATTTAATTTAAAAACAAAAATGTCGGATCTTAGAATAACAGGATTCTCTTAGAAGAAAACATTACATCTGTTATTCGTATTGCATGTAAACCGTCTGTTCAATACCTTTAATAATATTGATAGCTGATGCAGGTTTAGGTGCTGGCAACCAGAACTACAATTTCGATGTAGGTATTGAAAATATCATAATATTGTTTCAATTTTGCACCACCGTTTGATGCCACTGATAGCAAAAGTGCGAAAAGTTATTAGATAATTTCGGCTTTCTCCTACTAAAATCGATGACATCTTGCAAAAGTACGTGAAAACCGAATTTGGAAAAGAGCTCATGTTGATTTTTGACTCAAAAACACGGTGGAACAGCTTACTAACTATGTTGGAGCGGTTCTTAAAATTGAGGTCAGCTATTCAAAAAGCTTTGAATATTAAATAAAGCTATCAGTTTTCGGCAGATGAATTTAGCCTGCTGTCTGAAACTGTTGCTACGCTTACTCCAATTAAATATGCCCTCGAAACTATCTGCCGTCAAGACGCTAAACTATTAATTGCAGATGCAACGTTGAAATTCCTAATTTTTACACTGGGAAAAATAAACTGCGTTCTTGCGAACGACATGAAGAATGCATTAGAATTCCGAATTAAGAAAAGAAAAACCTATTTATCAGGTTTGTTGCAGTATTTGCACAGTGGTTATGCTAATAGTCCATCTTCCTCCACTGACCTAATTCCTGCTTTGAAGAAAATCACGATAAAGAGACTCTTATTGAATATATAGTCCAACGACTATTTATATCAGAATCAGATAATGAAAATGACGAACTACGACAGCAGCATAGCGACGAAAATTTCGATAGTAGAAGAAATCGAAAACGACGCCAATACGATTAAGCAACAAATGCAAAGATCAATTGTCTCAGCATTTGGCTGTACCTGACAAACTGAACACATTTTCTTCCACATCTTCAATAATCGAAAAAACTTTAAAACGTGAGCTTGCTCAATTTGAAGATGAATGAAATCATAGTAAATGGTGGATCTTTGTTATAACACATTAAAATCAATTCCTCCTACCAGTGTGGAATCGGTGAGGGCGTTTTCTGTATCCGGAAACTTTTGTACAAAACTGAGATCACGATTAAGCGATGAAACGATTGATAATTTATGTTTTCTACGAGCTCTTTTAAATAAAATTTAAAAACATATTTTTCCAGAATTTGTCTAATAAAAACTTTAATATTGTTTTGTTAATGAATTATATATTTTTTATATTTTTAAATAAATATTATCTTTTTATACATGAATTAAAATGAAAAAAAAGGTAAAATTGAAAGATTTTTACAAAAAATAGAAAAAAACAGTTACTTTTAAAACCTGATTAAAAACCGATTAATCGGTTTTAGTAAAATTGAAAACTGAAAAATCGGTTTTTTACTTTTACAATACTTTTTGCAATCACTATTCAATATACTATGAACTACTTAAGTATCCTATTACTTATTCGTTTAAGGTAGGATTATTATTTAACTCAGTGACCGCGGAACAGTTTTTGAGCTGGGGGGGGGGGCTAATATCAGCAAGTCGTAAAGTTCGATAGACCTCTATCTAGAGAAGAGGAAGGGCAATTGTAGAAACCACCGTTGTTTGTATTTTATGGATCGTTTTTTGGCCAAACCTTTTTTAAATGATGGACATTTTTAATCTTTCATCCGCCCCAAACAAAAGTCTCCACGCGATGACCCTAGTTAATAGTTTTTACAGTGTTACTTTACTATGAGTTTCTATTTATTCCCATATCAGTTAAGTCAATAAAACTCCATTAGGCTATATTAGGTGATGCACAATGACAAGAAAGTTAACATCTCTTAAAGTCATTTTTAGAAAAAGTTCCGAACTTTACTTTCCGACGTTCATTTCTTGAGACGAATTCGTTGGCCACTGTTAGAAGACAGAGCTCGTTATTTTTTTCTTTGTGTATGTTCAGTACTGCGATACTATTAAATCTCTCTTGCGTCATTGAAGCACGGAGCCATGTTTTCAGACGCCTCGCTGCAGAAAACGATCTTTCACTTGATGCACTAGTCGCTGGATTAACGCTTATCAGTTTACATATAGTGACAACACCTTCAACAAGTAGTTTCTCTGTTAATGAAAAAGTGCGCACGTTTTTACATATGCCGTTGAAGCACTTGATTTGTGAATGTTCTTGGCACAAAGTTGAGAAAGCATGTAGTTAGGCTTGCAATGAATTAATATCAAGGTCAGAAGAATAAGTTTCACTGACAAATTTGAATTCAGCGTTAGTGTTCTCCTTCTTTAAAGATTTGAGTAAAAGCGACTCCAGTTTCATATATGTGATAAAGCTCTCCTGCTGAAATCGTTGATCAATAGCTGCAATGATTAAATCGAATGCCTCAAAGTAAATACTTCGATAATGGTCTTCTGGGTTAGATGGAAATGACGATGTTCCACTGCCAATTTGATATCTAGCAGGCACATTTGTCCGACGTGGAAGTGTTGGTACAGAGATATCTGGCTGCAACTTTTGTTGGTGGAGTACTTCTGTGTAAAAATTTACAAAAATCTCATCGTTTCGCTTACTCTGCAGTGTCTTCTTAACCACTTCAGCAAGATGCTGTCGTTCTGTTGCTGACACCTTTGTCTTCTGCAGAGCTTTTGCAAGGTTGTCTGTATGACGAAATATGTTTTCGGCTAAATGTAATCCAAAAAAGAAGTCAAAATTTTGCATTTGCGCTTGAACGCCAATAATTCTGCACCGCACATCGGATTGCAACTTCATGGATAAGCAGATATCCCATTCTTGAAAGAGCGCTGAATAGTTGTCTAATATACGCTGACAGCATGTGGATCGAATTGTCCATCTGGTTGGACAGAACATAATGATTCCATAACTATCTGACTCTTCACCTTCAATATTGTCTTTTATTTCACCCAGAAGATTTTCACGGAAAGGAGAATATTTTATAAGCGTCACAATTTCTTTGGCTGTATCCAATGTATCTGATACGAGTTTGCATTTAGATATCATGTCCTTCACACCCAGGCTTAAAGAATGCCCATGGCAATGTGTGACGAATGCATTTGGTTGAATGCTCTGTATCTTTTTTGCAACACCAGTCTTACAGCCCATCATGTTGGCAGCTCCATCATAGCACTGTCCTCTGCAGTTATTTAAAGGTAGCTGTAATCTTAGTAGGATGTCGTTGATTGCAGAAAAGATTGTTTCTGCCTTAATATCATGCAGGTGATAGAATCCAATGAAGTCCTCCTTAATATTCAAATCTTCATCAACCCATCGTAGACAGAGAGACAATTGTTCTTTATTAGAGATGTCGGTATATTCGTCACATATAAGCGCATAATGCTTCACATGGTTGATTTTTGAAACAATTGTGCGAATTATTTGTTGTGACATTATGGACAAAATTTCATTCTGTATGTCGTGGCTGGTGTATTTACTCCCTCTTCGTTTAATCCATTGGGTTAGTGCCGCATCGTCTCGAGCTCTGAGTTTAATCAGTTGAAAGAAGTTTGATTCTTCATCTGTATCTCCTTGAATGGCTTGTCCTTGTCTCCCAAGGTACTGTACATTTTCAATTAGCTTTATAAGGCATCGACGATTATCCTCCCGATCTTTCTTCATACTCTCTGAGAACATTTCCATAATGGGACGATGTGTGCTTGGAATTGTTACTTCAAAATTTATGGCAGTTTTATGACATTCAGATAACTGATGTTCTCGAAATCGCATTGTAGCCTTCTTCCAATTTGAAAATCCGTCAGAAATGAATGCAGTTTCTTTATTTCTAGCTGAATCCAAGTTCATAAGTGAATTTTGTTTCTTGCACATGAAACAGACAACAGTATCACTTTCAATCCGATAGTGTAACCACGGGAAATCACGAAACCAACAGCTCTGAAATGACCGATTCTGCTTTCCAAATTTTCTTTTCGGAAATTCAATATTTATTGGTTGGAATAATTCCATGTTGGGTTGTTGAGTAGTACTGGTTAATTCAATAAGTTTATTGCTTTTCTCAGGATGATTTCTTTCTGAACATGGATGAGAACTTGGTACTATTTCTTTTTCAATAACTTCTTGTGGTAACGTTATCATATGACTTTCCTCGTTAATCTCCACAGTGCTGGTTGTTTGAAGCGGAGTAAATTTGGAAACAAAAATATCGAGTGTGGACTGCCTTCTTTTCTTGGGAGGAGGATCTGTAAAGATAAAACAGTTATGTTTGAACATTTATAAAATATGAATTCTAATTCCTAATAATATGTCAAAATTTATATTATTACTTCCTTTTTGTTTCGGTTTTACGCTAAAAAGTATATGGTAGGATAGCAGGCGTACAAACTTACGTAGACTTGTCCTGGGAGCAGTCGAGGCACGAATCAAACAAGTAATTAGCTAACCAGCATCCATAAATTTATCTTAACACTCAGTGATTGAACGAACCGAAAGCATTTAAATAACTAAAAACGATACCGTAGCTTTTGAAATTTTTCATGTTCCCGAAGCACAGAAGGACAAAATCCAACCCATATAGGGATGCTACTTTTTATTATATTTAAGAATTGCACAAAATGGGAATATGAAAATACGTGAAAATTAAATAGATCACAATTCTTGAAAATTTGGTTGTGAAGCAGGCTTACAATAAATATCCTCAGAATTAAAAATCCATTTTTTAAATAATAAATTGCTGTTTTTAATTCAAGAACTTCACGTCAAAGCAATCGGTTCATTCATAATAAAAAACTGATTATCATACATTATTAATTGAAATAATGATTCAGTGCTCACCTGTCATTGTTAATACTCGAATAAATAAATGAATTCAAAACGCGTAGTAGTAAGTTAGTAGTGCGATAAAACAATTAAGAGCTCAATTATAAAATATATAAATTGAATAAAGTCAAATGAAATTATGCAGTACGATTGATAAAACCAGCAAGTCTTTAACTCTTAATAAATTTCAATATGCTTCTTTTAAATCATAGGAACATACTGGCATACCATACACTGCCAAAGATCGCTGTGCTATGTTCACAAGATTTAGTGACTGAAAGGAAGGGTCCAATTTTTTTTCTGTGGCAAGATAAGTGGGGGGGGGGCTAAAGCCCCCCCCCCCCAGCCCCCCCCCGGCTCCGCGGTCCCCTG
>CAUHTR010001495.1:0-73398 GCA_959609185.1 Schmidtea polychroa | reverse complement strand
GATAACAAAATACAAGGTCTATTGAATATGCAAAAATTATAAGACAATAATACGAAAATGAAATTTTTTAAACAAGGATAAATTGATGTCAGGAGTACCACGCGCGTTGCGCAATAAGGGCTGGTAAAAAAAAGTAGAAATAGTACTAGTAATAGTAATGGTATTGGTAATAATAATAATAATAATAATAATAATAATAATAATAATAATAATAATAATAATAATAATAATAATAATAATAATAATAATAATAATAATAATAATAATAATAATAATAATAATAATAATAATAATAATAATAATAATAATAATAATAATAATAATAATAATAATAATAATAATAATAATAATAATAATAATAATAATAATAATAATAATAATAATAATAATAATAATAATAATAATAATAATAATAATAATAATAATAATAATAACTAATAAAAGCTGCTCTTTTCTAGGCAATTTTTATTTATTATTATTTTATATTGAATGTGTAATAAATGACTATGTAATGTATTCGCTATGCAAAATTCAATTATATTATAGAATATACAGTAAAGCCTCCTACAACGCGATTTTAAAAAAGGTACGTTTTTAAAAAAATCACAGGAGTGTGTGTGTATTTTGCAGTTAAAGTAAATTTAGGATGAAAAGAAATGTTATTACATGTACATACATATAATAAATTTATTATACATATAATTTAAATTTATAGGGAAAAAATCATTATACCATTCAAAATGCCGAATGTAGCACCAGCACGTTTCCTAAGAACGTATTCGTCGCGTTGTAGGAGGGTTGCATTATTGTTTTTTTGTCAAAAGGCAATTTCTAAATTATGTCCAAAATGGTTTTTAAATTAATTATTATAGAATGTATAAAATATTTTTTTGAAATTAGATAGTTAAATTTCAAGTGTATCTCATTCAGTCATTCATCTCATCTTTTTGTAATCTCATCTTCTTTCTTTCATGTGAGGGATAATATTTTGTTAGTTTCGTATTCGGTGTGACCGTTTGTCTAAAAAATGATAATATTTTGCCTTTGAAAACGAAAACTGATCAACTTCTGTTAGTGGGAAGGTCAGTACCAAGTGACGGTTTTGTACTGATATTCCTTTCATGGGTACATAGGATTTCAGCGTTATAATTATGTGTCAAATATCGCATAAATTCATTGGAAATCAACACTGACTATGTAACCAGTATCATATTTGTCTTTTAATCTTGTCATTTTGTTTCGTATTTTTTAGAATTTTTTTGGTATGTAAGAAAGGTCACCATTTAAGGTCAGCAAGAAAGGTTGAAGTGTTTTTATGTTATTTTATCATTGGAATTTCTGCATTATTCACAGGCCCATGATTACAGCAAACACAGTAACTGTTCTAAGCAGAAACTAGTGCTCCCTCTCGGGGTCTTTCATTATCAGATTAGCTCCACGTTCTATCGCATTTTATTCCCATTACAGATATCTGATTATAAGTGTCATTTTTTGTTGAACTATGAACTATGATGATGGCTTGTAAACATTGAAAATTCAATACACTAAAATTGTGGGATATATATTATTCAATCTCTGTGTGTACATTGCGTGGTAGGCACTTCAATAAAACAAAAAATTAAAAATTTCACAGAATAAAATTATAAAAATGTTTGCATAGTTATAATATTATTTCATTTTTATTTAAACAAAAACTTTACGTAATTATTATTACTTAAAAAATAAAGAAAATATTCATGATTTATCGTGTTTTAATTACATAATTCTATATAATTATTGCATCATCCGTTGCGAATTGGCCGTCGAGAACCCCTTACTAAGGGGGAGGAAGCGCAAATAAAACATTTCAAATCAGCATAAATTAACAAATTTTCATTTTGCAATTTATCCACCTCAGTTAAATGAATTTTTTTATTTTTGTTTTAAAGGTGCTTTTTTTACTAATGAAAAAAATCAATGTTAAACGGAAACGAATCGTTCATTGGCAATAAAATTTAGGAAATTATTAAAAATTCCCAAATCTTAATCGATTCTATTCCATCAGAAATTTATTTGATTCCATTAAACTTGTTGGTTTGCCCCCGGGCAATTATGGTCACTACTAATTAGACGATAACTGGGAATCATTCCTAACAGAGACAGTCATCAATTTATGACGGGGAAATATCTGAGGATTAGCAACTTTCGTTGGGAAATCTCGGTTTTATTCTCCCGTTTCCATGAGCAATTTTGGACAAGTAAGGTGGAGACTTAAATTACAGTTCTGGTGACGGGAAACCGATACAGAGTATGCGCTAATAGGCCAAAATCATTTATCTCTCTACAAACTTATTTTACCTTGTGAGAATTGGAAGGTAAATTTGTCGGTTTGGTTTGTTTTACCTCTTACAAATCTGATATAGTTGTCTCTCTAGATTAGGTTTCATATAATTGGTTCTATAATCCAATTCGCCCATCGTTGAGAAATCAGCTTTATTTGTTTATCTGCTTATAATACCTGGAGCTAGAAATAAGAATTTGAAAAAATAGATGTATATTAAAAATTATCAAAAGCATTAAAACAAACAAATTTCCGTATATTGCCTGCGAATATCAGTGTAAGTCGAATTCCATCTTAAATATATTTATAAATATAAATTTAGATTATAAATTTCGAGAACCTTTTATTCTGGAAATATTCAGTGACTTCCATGATTGTAATCTCACTTTCTTTTAATTTTATATCTCAACAATCTCAATTCTGACAAATAAATTGCAAATGTGCTTTCCCACGCTTTTATGCAAGTGAATATTAAAACAAACTATATTTTTGTAACCATATATAATATATAATGATTTTACTAGAATATTGTTAGTACTATTGTTTTTTATTGGTAGTTCGGGTACTTATTGAACGCAACACGCACATAATTTAAACAATCAACAGTTCCGTCAATTAAATGAGAGATGCATCATTTACAAATTGAGTCAGCTATAAGCACACAATTTATACGTCACACAATTATGACATTTTTGTAGTTTTATACACTAATGCGAAAATATCCTTGAAATCAGTGTCTTTTTGTTTGTAACTTAAATGAGCCAAGACAAAATTTCGAGACAAGTGAATTGAACGGATTGCTACTAGAAATTGTGTGTGCTTGCATCTGTCAGTTTACATATTCTTTGCTTATAGCAAATTGAATTTGGAAATTATATATCTAAACATGGTCATAATAATGTTCAAATAATCTAGCCTTTAATTCTTCGGTAAACTTTATTCTTTATTCTATCACTGTTCCCAATTTCAATCTCTTTTTTTACATGTTGTGGTGGTCATACTTAATACTATAATTAAATTAATGTCTGGCTTTTTGAAATTGAAAGAAATTCTGAATTGAAGTTTAAATACTCTCGTTTATATGGATCTTGGAACTTTAAAGATTTCAAACCAGTATACAATTTAATTGAAAATAATTCTAATTCAATTTTCAAATTCCAACAAAAGATAATTATTTAATTAACGTGGCAAAACAAAAAAAATCAAACAATAATCCCACAGAAAATCGAATAATAGAATGCCCACAGAAATAAATTATAAAAAAATCATGCAAACATGCGCGAATATCATCATCGGTTCACTTATTAAATTGTAGCGACAAATACCTCAATTGTTTCATTTGAGAAATGTCTTCCAAATAGCCTTCATTTGAACAATCAAAGCATTTTGATACACTGAGTGTTATGAAGTTCCTGTTGTTATGGGTGCATTATTTTGAGTTGTTTGTTGTTTTTTCCGCGTAAAAATGGAATATGGTAGAGCCCAGTCGAGTCTTCAGTAAATAAACTGTCTCGGGACAGCTGGGATGAATGTGTGTAAAGTGAGCTACAGATAAATTAAAAATAATGATAAAAATATTATAACAAACAATAACTATTTTTCAACATAAAACTTTTATTTATGAAACAATAAAAGAAGAACCTTCGTTATTTTTTGTATTTATTTTCACGATTTTCGAGTTGAGTGGATTGTCGAATAGTCGGAGAATAATCTAGATCTAGTATTTGGATCTTTTAAACTTCCTCTTTATTGGTTTTCGGCTTCCTTAATATAATACTAAATAACTGAATTCTTTTTTTATCTTCTCGAAATTGATACTTTCTTTTTAGTAGTCCTTAGATTATGTTAAGCTTCCCGAAATTAATCTTTTAAAATTATATTCTATTTAGGTTTTTTATTGGGTTTTTTATTGATTTTTTTCCCTATAGCGATAATTTACCATAGTAAATTATCGCTATATAGTTTTTTTTAAATTTTTTTTCTACATGTAACGCGTAGTGATTAAAATTACCATCCACATTAAATTATAATAAACAATAAAAAAATATAATATCACCATACATTACACTGAGCAATACGCTTGATAGATATGGAAAGACTGGAAAACCAAACTCTAAGTTGAATGTTCAATCTTCCTGTCAATTGTTACAGTTATTTGTTGATAAAAGAAATCCAACTGTAAATTCAATGTAGACTAGCTAATCTGGTAAGAATTGATGAGTAAAATTCAACCGCTGTCGCTCAATTATTTGTATTGTCGAAAGTATAAGATTTATATAAATTTCGATAAGACCTTCCAAAAGTTCACTATACACTATAGGACAAAATAAATGTAATTTTTTTAAATTTCAATTTTCATGTATCAAAAAATCAAAATAAAATATTATATATTACAAATTATCATTATAAACATATATATGACTTAATTATAAATTATTTTGTTTATTTTTTAAGATAAAAGATGATTTTTTTTGAAATTGAAAAAAATAAGACAAAATAATTGTAATTTTATTTATGTTTCATAACTAATAATCTGTAGCACCTCCTTTGTTTCTAATAACTTCAGATAGACGTTCATATATTGAATCTACAAGTTTTTGCATGAATTCCCGAGGTATTTTTTCCAGATTTGTTTAATTTTAATTTTTAATGCCTCTTTAACATTACTAGCTGGGGCTTCAGCATATTTTTTTTACAAACGCCCAGCAATGTTCAATTATGTTAATATCTGGAGACTGTGCTGGCCTTCCATCTTCTTAATTCTATTTTCTTCAAAAAACCTTTGTTGTAATCTTACTTGTATGTTTCGGATCATTGTCTTGTTGGAAAACAAAATCACTAAGGTTCAATGTACATGTCTACATCAACCTAATACGAAAATTTTCAATTTTCATTCCTTTTTCTAACCAACTGTTTCATTAAAAATCTTCTTAAATTTAGTCTCCTTCTAAATATTTTGAAGTCAAGATATAAATTGTTTTTTTTCAGATTTTATCTTTTCTATAATAAAAATTGTTTAGGAAAAGAGCGGAAAGCAACGAGTCTTTACTAAAAACGAAATTAAAGTGTTAAGAAATCCAATTTTCCTAAAGATTTTTAATATACTTTTTTTGTTCAACATTAAATGAGCCTTTTTTAATTTTTTTTATTTACGCTACGTAACTTGATAGAAAATAAACAATACAAATAAACAAAACAACAATTTTATTTTAATTACAAATATTATCACTTGCAAGAATGTCTTTTTCAGTGTGAATAACTTCAATTTCCCACCGAATGCTATTAGGTCGCCATCCTTCCCGGCGAAGTTTTTCTTTTGACATCTGATCCAATTTATAGTTATTGTTATCATCACAATTCATGATATTCTTCATAGCCATTTGTAATGATAGGAATACATTATCCACCGCAGTTATTTTAACGCCTTGAAAAGTTTTTTGTACACCTTCAATAAGTTCTTTGACATTTTTCGGTGATTGTTTGTATTGTGTAAATTGTATGGAATTGAAAAAACTTTAAAAATCGGCGCTGTTGGTAGGTTGGTAACAAAAGCTTATATTCAACTCATCTTTATGATACTCATTATGAAAGCATTGACCTTCAAAATTGATCAAATGTGGTTTAGCGTTATTATGCTGAATGATGATATTTCACATTCCAGCTGGTCATTTTTGTTTTAATGCAGGAAATAAGTCGTTTGTTAACATTTCTTTATAAACAGATTTTGTAAGCTCTATAGATTTTGTAACTAAATTTCTTTTTGAGCGGTTTTTGCTGGTAAGCAGTGTTGGGTACTGTTTCTTATAGAAATGAGAACTTCGTCGTCCAATACCCGCCAGAAACATTATTTTTTATCAAAATTGACTTACTATTAACTTGATGGCTAGGCTCAGATTAATCAGAAAGTAAATAGAACTTCGGTTTAATTTTGGTAATATAGAACCATTTTTCATCGATGTGTATGTAGTCAAGCATGTCTTGAAATAGACTATTATCACCCACAAGTGATAAACAATATTCCAAACATTTCTACTGCTAATTTGAATGACGTTTTATTTCTCCTTATCTGATTGGTTTAATGCGCGTAAAGTACATTCTGCGGTTTACATTAATATTTTTAATTGTCACTAATTTTTCTTTAACATCCATCCTTTTTCTGCCACAGTTTCTTTCTACTGTTTCTCCGGTTTTATATATACATTTGCTCTTGCCCAAATTCTTTTAACTAGTGTCCCCGATATTTAAATTTTTTCAATTGTCATAGCAATAGCACCATGTTTCAATAAAAGATTTTTGTGACTTTTTCGCAAAAAAATCTAACAAGGATTCACGTGATTCACTTTTCACATTAACTTTTGCTATGATTGGGGATATTAAAAGTGAACCACTAATTGAATTAGACAAACAGTGACATTTGGCACTAATATCAAATTAGAAACTTAGAGGTTATGACGGTTGCATTCAGAGCTAGTTTGATTAGTAATTATCCAAAGAATATGTGTTTCACAATTAAATTGAAAAAGTCTTTCAGTAGTTTGTTATTTTATCTCAGAAACTAAAATGTCTTATTTAATTTGAAACAGAGGGTAGTATAAACAAACTAAATTTTCATTCGAATCACCCAAAAATATTGTATTAACTTATCTGTTGTAATAGACCAAAAAATTAAAAATGCGCACGTGAACATGGGCCAGATTAGAGAAAAGCAAACAAAATAAACATATTGCATTAAAGATATATTTTGAAAATTTCACCTTTTATGTAAAACTTTTTAAAACAAAAATTCACTTGAAAAAGGCAGTGCCGAAAATTCGTGAATATCAAAAACATCGATATATTACTGATTTATAGTCTTCAAGCTCTTTTCAGTAAAAAAACATTATTATGTAAAGATTCATATATAAACGTTATTTTTAATCAGAATTTAATTTTTTATTTATTTCTCAAGAAAATTAGATATGTCGACGAATCCTAAATGAGAAATATGATGTAGGTCAATGTGGTTAGATGTCACATCCATATCTACATCTACATAAAAGGTGATATTAATTATCTTACTTCAAAGTTTCGACCCCTATTATTATATTATTATTATTATTATTATTATTATTATTATTATTATTATTATTATTATTATTATTATTATTATTATTATTATTATTATTATTATTATTATTATTATTATTATTATTATTATTATTATTATTATTATTATTATTATTATTATTATTATTATTATTATTATTATTATTATTATTATTATTATTATTAAATTATTTATGATAATCGAAAAATTTCAAAATTTTATTAAGTTTATTCAAACAAAAATAATTGCACTATAATTTATTAAAAGAATAAAAATAACAATTACAAAAGGAAAATCAAATTCATGTTTCCTCACTGGATTATAGTAGTTTACACGCTGGAAATTGTTAGGACTGTATATTAAGGAGAAATTAATTTTATTGGTCAATTGAAGGAGAAAGTTGATTATTTATTCACAGACAAATTACGAATAATTACCATATTAAAAAGAGAAGAATGTCTGAAAATAAAAGTTTCAATTTCTCCATCGATTGTATTCTCAGCCAGAAAGATCCAAACCTTGTCAATTGTCATGGTTCCAATTATTCAAATGATTCGAACAAAAAATCCCAACCCAATCATCCAATTAGAAAAAGAGGTACAACGAATTTATTTATTTATTTTCTATTTTATTTTCATATAATATTTATATATCTTTTTTTATCATTTTCTTCTGTATCTTTTACACTCAGTAAAACAAAAAATAAAGAGTAAATATAATAGTTGTAGTTGTCAATAGTTGTCAGGCTGATTTTTTGTACAATACTCCTGCTAAATAATTTTGATTTCCCATATAGGAAAATTAAAATTTTTTATTTTAAGCGATGAAAGCCTTATACGTTTTATTAATATTTTATTCACTTTTTATATACTTATTTTTTCCTAAACATCCACATTTTGAGTCAATTTATTTTATTTTTTTCTTGATATTCAAATAAGTTAAAAATAAGTTAAAAATTTATTTATGAATGATTTTCCCACATTTTCATAAAAAATTGTTTAATTTTTCCAAATATGATTTTCTATACTGTTACATTGACTTTCAACGTTTCTGGGTAAAGAACGTGCTAAGTTTGGTGGACTCTTTAATTTACATTTACTGATATTTTTTTATAAATAACTGAAAAGTGAACAATTTAATAACTGACAACGTTCCTAAACCAATATCCAATGTGCCAGTATAACGACCATTCACATGAACTATAAATTGAATTCAATGGAGCAGCAGATTCACCGAACCGTGACCGAATTTAACATGACAAATGAATCTATCCCATCCAATCAAACGATAAAAAAGGATATTAAAGTTCATTCTAGAAGGTATTCAATAAACCCAGAAACAATTAAATTTATTGTTGATCTCACATTGATTGTTATCAGCAACAATGCGATGATTTGGGCCACTGCGGTTTACCAAACCGATACGAGTTTTCCTACTTTTGTTCACACGAAATGGAAAAAAAATGTATCAAAATGATGAAATGTTTTTTGTCATTTAATTTGAAAACAATCAAAACGATTTCAACAGTTAAGAATGTTGAGAGAATTTGCAGTTTTAATATCAAGGGAATCAGCAATAGAAATTTATGGAGATTTATCCTCCCGGTGGAGATATTTTTTGTGCAGAACAAAGCTTTCAATACGAAACATGTTTTATTATTTTCAATGACAGAATAAAATAAGCGTTTTTTTAGGATTTCTTTTATTTAGAAATTTTGCAAATAATTATAATTTTAAAAAGTTAAGTTATTAACAATTAACTTTAACCTCACAAAAATAATAATAATAATAATAATAATAATAATAATAATAATAATAATAATAATAATAATAATAATAATAATAATAATAATAATAATATTAATAATAATAATAAAAATAATAATAATAATAATAATAATAATAATAATAATAATAATAATTGTAAATTTTGTATTATGAAAAATATAACAGCATGAAGCAATTATGATGAAGGTATTTTGGATGAGGATATATTGGATAAGAATAATTCATTTTGTAATGACTATTGGTGTAGGAGGGGTCCCAAACATTATACCGGTTGAGATTTTCGATTTTACCAAACTGTTCGTGGTAGATTACAATACATTTATTCTAACTCTAACAGGATTATTTTTTGCAAAAGTTTTTTTAGAAATTAGTTTATCTTCATATTAATTAATAAATTAATCATTAATAATAAAAATCTGTCAGTTTTAATTACAATTTAATAATGTAACTCCATTTTTAGTACGAATACTGGCGAGAAACACGATAAACATTAATGGGGGATTTAAACAATTTCTAATTTCATACAAATTAAATATTTTTTAATTAACTATGTTTAGAAATTTTAGAAAATTCTAATATATATTTACTAATAATAGAACTATTGCAGAATGCAAGGTAAAAATTTAATTAACCACGAATTGATATATTTCATTCTGGATATATTTCAATTATTATTTCAAAATTTTGAGCCCAACCTGTATCTGTAATTTTAAAATAACATATAGTTTGACATATTTTATATTTATGCCGACTATTTTATTAGGAATGTCGAGACCGGCATTATTTTGTGGGAGGGACCAAGTGCAAGATACAGAAAATAATGAAACATGAATGGATAATCTTTTTCTTCTTCACTTTAAATTTATTTTCATTTATTTATAATACAAATTATCGGCACTGCACTTTTCAAATTTTATCAAAAACAAAATAAAAAATGTCAAACAAGTTTCCCCGTAATGATCTGATAAAATATAAGTCTAACATTATCTCAATTTTTTACTTAGTGCCACTCCAGCAAACTATAAATTATTTGTCTTTTTTTAACTGTATTTATCCAAAAAAAGACCGATTTTGGGAGAAAATCAAATTCAAACCAGGCCCGAAGGGTTTTACACTTGACTTTTTGAATGTTTCTTCAAATCCTCAACACCCTAGTTAGTTTCAAATAATTTTCAAAATTTCGTGGTACATAGTTCCTAAATTGTTGTCCTGGCCTAATAATGAAACAAAAATAGGATGCAATAATGAATTGAGTGTTTAAATACTATAAATATGGCATCATGTAACGCATCAAGTATTTTTGAAAGTAGGGCTCTATACAGTGCTATTATTATTCATTATAATGGGATCAATATATTTATATTATTATATTTACAGGTGAAAATGACAAACATATTTCCCAATACAATTTTTTCCACAAATATCGCAAAAAAACCAGAACTGTGTTCTTGAAACATCAAATAATTGAGCTCGAATCAGTTTTCGAAATGAAGAAATATTTATCAAGTAGCGAACGATTGTCATTGGCTCACAAGTTACGCATCAGTGAAGCTCAAGTGAAAATATGGTTTCAAAATCGACGCAATAAGTTCAAGCGCCTCTATTCCAACAGAAACGGGGTCCATGGACACACGGCTTGGAGGAGCTATCAGAATTATCAAACTCATGTGGAATTGGTTAAATTAAAATATCTGAGTTCACAGCTAAAATCGAATAATATTATTCCATGTTGTGTTAATTCTACAAATTTCTGTGATAAAATTATTCTTTAATTAAAATGTTTTTGAGAAATTAATGAGTTTCTTTATAAATGATTTTTATAATTTTTCTGTTTCTATCTCATTTAATTAATTATTTAAATGACCTTATTAAAGGTCTTTTAAAGGTCTATCTAAAGATCAAGAAATAAAAACCCAAACAGCTGCACATGATTTACATTGCCAAAAGCAAAATAAGAGATCCCCAGGACAATACAAGGACAATGAATGTATTGGAAAGTTAATGACAATATATGATCGGCAAAACTATGTCCGAAAATAAACAGATTTTGAATCTTCTTCTATGCACGCTATCCTTTGATATCGGCGTGGAACCTATTTCCGTAACGAAAAACAATCTCGGAATCCGTGTTCTTTCTTATCACATATCAGACATTTATTTCCCATTGGACACTCATATCTTCTGTGTCCCATTTCGCCACAGCAAAAACAATCACCTACCGCTTATTTTGGGATCGATGCTTGTGGTAGTCCTCCACTTTCGTTATACAGCCTTCTTGCCATATTTTTCATGGATATTGTCAGCAGCTTCTTTCTGAGCTATTCGGGATTCTCGCATTTCTCAAGAATTGTTTTCTTGGAGATTGTTCTCGATGACCATGGTTATTTCCTTCGTATTCTATTTGTCCGCCTACAAGATGTTCGTCTCTTCTTGATCTGTGGTGGCTAAATGACTAAATGACCTCCCTCAGTCACGCTAGCGTATGTTCTTGGACTGATTGCTTTAATAAATTCCGTTTTATTGTTTCCATTTTTGTTACTTTCAAAGATTTTCGCCAATGATCTCGTTTCTTCAATTTTTGTTTCTGGTTTCGTCAATAGTATCTCCCGCAGTCTCGCATCGAGTGCTCTATTTGCGATGAGGTCTCGAACAATATCTTCTTCTGTTTGTCCTAAATTTACAACTTCAGATAAAGCTATCCTTAGCCGTATCTCAAAAGCAGCAAACCTTTCATCATCTTCCTGTTCCATATCTGCCAATTTTCTGATTTTGTCAGTTACTTAGACGGGTGGAGCTGGATATCAAGGCGAGATTGACCAAAAATACAGATGGCGAGCATTTGTATCGACCAATCTCGGAATAGAGGAAGGAGTTCGAGTCATTCCAGCAACAGTAGGTTAAAATATCAAATTCAGTCGGGTGGTATTATGGGAAACCATCACGGAAACGAGGTCGACCCCGCAAATAAATGAAGTCTTGACGAACTTTCAAAATTGTCATTGATATAGGTGTTTTGACTTTTAAAATAAAAATGTAATTGATATTTAATTTTTCAATGAAGGTGAATGCTTGCTAGTTTAATGCAAATGCACAACTGTCAAATGCACAACTCTCAGTGATAGGTAATATGTATATTGGAGGTAGTACATCCACCACACTATGATTACTTTGACATTTTAATAGCCGGAGTTTGAATTAAATCATTTCAAACATGTAGTGATACAATTAATGGAGAACCTACAAGCCGACAGGAAGCATGCACAAAAGCAAACAGAGAAACTACGGCTACGATTGGATAAATTCAAGGGACGGGGCTGGTAACTCAAAGGTACCGAAATGCAAAAGTGCCTGAAGCAGATCCATCAGCTGCAGCTTCAGAGTGTTGAAGATCGAACGGAAATAAAGGCGCTCCGGATGCAAATTCGTCAGTTGGAAACTCAACTCAATCAACAGAATATTGACCAGGGAGTGGCCAAGCAGATCCGCTAGGTAGCAGTTAAGATGACAGAGATTGCCCAACCGTGGTCGTCAGCACCGATGAGGAAACGCCTCGGTAAAACCGAACTGGCGCGGATAAAGATAAGTCGAAAAATGTTAACATTTACTGAGCTGTAGTAATCTGTGTATGAGCTCATGTGGTTTGTGAATAAATTTTGTTATAAATTTCAGGAGTCCTTTAGATTATTAGTTAAGGGAAAGGATGATAAAAAGAGCCGAACAGTCAAGAAAAGAGGTTAGTATGATAGGGACCAGTCGTAGTCGGACACAAACCTTCTATCGGCAGTCCGCGAACCCGCTCGAGTGCCTGACAATTATAATATACAAAGGTATGCTCACTTTTTACTGGTACTCACCCACTTGATACAGTACCAACGTTGATCACTCAACGGGCATCAAGCGGTATAGCATCATTATATTCTGGGTTACGCTAGAAATTTCACGAAAGTGTAAAATGTTTGATTACCTACAACCCACTAATCCGAAAGACCTCTTTAAAAGCTGTTAAAGAGTAACTACTCTTCAATTTTAATTTGCTTTTTAAAAGATTTTTATAATGTAGTATTTTAATGAAAAATTGAAATTATTTTTAATTGAAATGCTTTATCATTATATTTGTTACATTATATTTGTTAATTTATTCATTTTAATTTATGTTTTGTTTTATAGCACTATTTAATGAAAAGTGAACGTAATACTATTTGAATTAACATAAAACGATTTTTATTTTACAATAGTTCTAATAAAGAAAAGCCAAATCTTAAATCAATTTATAAAGTATATTTTTATTATAAAATTTATTTGTTTAATTATTTCTTAGAATTGATCTACTTCTAAGATGAAAATAGATTTCAGTATATTTGGAATAGTTATTTTTCTATTGGTTACAGTTGTCATGTCAGAAGAGGATTATTATAAATTATTAGAAGTTTCTAAAAATGCAGACAAAAAGCAAATAAAAAGTGCGTACAGAAAATTGGCCGTTAAATATCATCCAGATAAAAATAAAGAAAAAGATGCAGCGGAAAAGTTCATGAAAATTACTAAAGGTAAATTGATTATTAATAGAGACGTGTGACTAGTGGGTTGGTTGAATGGTTCACGAGTTTATAACCAGTAGAATATTAATAAGTACCAGCAGATTGTAATAGCTCAAGTACTTTAATCAATATTTGTTTGCAGCCTATGAGGTATTATCCGATCAGAATAAGCGACAACAATACGATCTCTATGGTGAGTCAGCGTTCAATCAGAATTCAGAAGAAGACGGATTTCATCATTTCAACATGAATGATTTCTTCAAAGATTTCGACCATTTCCAGTTCCATCATTCATCGGAAGATGTCCACAATCATAATTCCGGTCGGTTCTTCAAGAATCTTTTCGATGATGATGACGATAATGGATTCGGTAGCCACTTCGGTTCATTCAACAGCATGTTTGAACAAGACGAGCACGAGCACCATGTTCACAGTGGCTTCCATTCTAGAGGTGAATTTAATTTTTCATTAATTAGAATTTTATTCCCGTCGTCTTTAAATTATTGACCAATCAAAATTGCGAAAAAAATTTCCTTATAATTCTGGTTGAATGTAAAAATGCTAGTAATTCTCGGTTCTTGTAGAAGAATTGATTAATTATTCAGCGCGTTTGCTACGACTTTGATCGATTCATTCAAGAATAAATTTATTTAAATTACATTTCAAAAACTAAAAATTATATTTGAGGCTATTTATTAATATAAGTAGATAAAGTTGTCAATTTATTATAATGAATATTATTGATCATTTTTACTCAATAAAACCAACTTGAGGTTTAGTAAATTTTATGCCCTTTATTTTGTAGTGGAATAAAAATCGAAATGGGTGACAAGCAATTGAGATACATGGGAAATAATTTATTTGATTAGAATTCGAATACTACTTAGTGTATATTATATTGACAGGATGGTTGGAGAAATTTTTATTTTTAGTTTGTCATTGGAATTTAGTAGGTTTCTTCAATGGGAACGTTTGGCAGCTTACATTATTTATCCGGTCATATTTATATCATGATTTCACTTGATCGGACATCCTTTGATTGTCCGAGTTTCACATACAAACTGCTCAGTACATGGACCTACGATATCCGTTTCATGCTGCTAAATGTCCTGAAGTTTTCCGAGAACTTTCTTGATTATTATTATCCCGTTTATTAGTATTTCCCACTACAGCAAGCATCCACAGAAATCTACTGGTAAAATGCTTCAAATAATGAAATTAATAAAAAGCTGCTAAAATGTTTTCTCAGAGATACCATTGAATTATCTTCCAGTTAAAAATTCTTTTATAATTTTAGTTAAATTTTATTATATTAATATGCTAGGTTTTTCCCTAGTCAAAGAATATTAAAAGAATTTTCAAATTGATAAATAGCCAATTTTACAAATTATCACATAAAAGGAATTCTCAACTCAGTAAAACTGCCACAGATGGTCAAAGGGGAAATATGAGTGAAGAAATAAAGAGAATAAAATTAAATCAGTACCCATTAAACAGAAAGAAAAAAACTCGAGTTTTATTGTAAAAAAATGAGAAAGAGTTCCAGTAAATCGGGTTCGTTTAGCTAATAGTGCTTGAGGGTCTCCCATTAGGTTGTCTGCTCTTAGAATCAGGTAAAATTAGAATGAGAGAATAATTGTGAATAGTTATTTGTGTTAGTATTATTTGATTAAGAGCACGTTGAGTCAAACTAGCAGTCCTATCTTACCGAACTATAAATATTACTCGATAATTATATTTTATTCTATTATTTTGAATAATTAAATTTAAATTTTAAAATACTAAAAACTACAAAATATCGTTCGGCGGCTGCTCTGAAAGGTCTAAGTTGGTTACCACTTATTTAATCCATTAATATATTCTTTTGAATTATTTATTGTTCTTAATATTTTGTTAAACAAATATCATTTTTCTGAGTTTCTTACTAAAAAATTTCAACGTTTTTCATTTTATATTGTTTTTACATTAGAACAAAATGATTTTTGATATTCATATTCTTCTTTTAAAATTGATCAATTTTCGAATCCGTTAAAAGTTTGGTTTTTTATTGGCGAATGTATCAGCTGACATTTTAACTCCAACTATAATTTGGAGTGTCCACTATGGATCAAACATATCTAGTGCAGTATTGACATATTACATTTGATTAATGGTATTTCTCATTACAGGCGGAAGTGGCCAGAATTGTCGGACAACAACTACCAAGACCGGTAACTCAGTGTTCACACAGACAATTTGCACCTAACTTTGGCTGTGGATAAATCAAATTAATTTTATCCTATCCATGTGTCATTTGGTTTGATTTGATTTTGTAGATTCATTTTCATTAATAAATCCGCGATTTTTCGTTTTTTAATGCGATTTTACATTAATGAGGAAGGAAATCATTTTCATGTAAAGCTTTGATATTTATTTTTCCCCGTGCGCGTAATTGAGATTGAAAAACCCAATTGATTCTCAGTGAATTTGTGATTGGCTCAATTTACAAACAAATAAATCTAGGATTGGGCCAATTTACAAATTTTTGATTCCTCATCATTAATAATTTTGAAATATAGAAAATGAAATTCAATTAACAAATATATTTCAAAATCAATTAAAAATTATCTGTCATTTCGGTAATAAATTTACAAACATAATTCATTGCAAAGCAAATCTCAGTCATCTTAATGAATAAATAATTCCTCAAAATCTACACGAGTTGATAATATTTATTTAATAGTTTCCGATTCGGCGTCGTCCTTAAGTAGACGATAACCTCACAGATGTAATAGAAGGTAATCATCAGGATAAAGCAAATTATATAAAAGAAACATCTCATATTGTCAGAGAGAATTTTTAGGACTGGATAAACCCACATTTTGGTCTTGTAGTGAATTAGTTGGATCCTGAATGGGAACGCAGGTAGAGCATTAAATCAGGAAATACAAATTTACCATATTATGTAACATATAGAGATCACAATAATTATTGTCAAGCCTACTTTTCTTTTGGGGTAGATTGGCGGGTTGATTATCAAATCATAGATGAAAATCAATAAAACAAATGTGTGCTGAAATGATTATAGATTTATTATTAATATGCTCCAATATTCATTAAATAATTGTGATAATCTTATCAATAAAATAGCTCAATTCATTTGATAATATAGGGTTGCTAGCATTCCATCGATGTTAACCCAGAGAAGAATTTTGTAGAAAGGTGCTAAGGGGTCATTGCATAATTACGTCACGCTTGAAGGTGGGTGGGTGGGTGAGTTGAGCTGGACGTGACGTCATGCTAGTTGTATTTATTAGTTTATATTTTAATATAAATAAATCATTAAATTAGAATATTAAAGAAAACTTTTTAATATTGGATGACTATAGACATGTTCAAGAAAAGTAAAGTTAACAAAATGCCAGATCTATACCAAGATCTAGTGAATACGTATGCTCTTGCACATCCGGACAAATCGAAGCATGATCAGCTGAATGAGGCGCAGGCTTTATGGAATGAATTAAATCAGAACCATATACATGTCAAACGAAACTGAACGAGTTAAGAATGGTTGTAGCAAAACGAAAAGCAAAGAATCTGAGTTATTGGACAAACATTCCAGCAAAGAAAACATTATTGCAGGAGGTTCCATCTGTGTCTGTTGAATCATCTGCTGGTGAACTGTTATTGCCGACAGTTATGGACAAAACAATCAGCCATACTTCAGTTGTCGACGAATCGAAAATCATCACTAGTGAATCGAGTATAAATGAGGTTGAAAAGCAGAATGAGTTGGAAGATTTAAAACGTCATACACCAACAGAAATACGAGAACAAAAACGTTTGGATGAAGTAAATGCCAACATATCATTCCTTGTATTAAAAGCAACAGAAATGTTTAGGTGATGCAGAAGCTGTAGGAAAAGAATTGAAGAACTTGGAGACTAGCAAAAAGAAAATCCAACAAGCTATTCAAACTCTTCGACTTAACCGTTCTCGAGCACAGAAATCTCGCTTGAAAAAAAAATACCAAAAATTATCCGCAGCTGCAGGTGAAACATTACTTGAAAAACCTGGGCGTCCCAGAAAGGAGCAGAAATATCCAGATCTTCTCAATGTGATTTGGAAACTCGTTTGTTCCAATGAAGCTGGAGCTGATCCTGGGCGTTGATCTGAATTATTGCAATGTCCGAAACCTTTAGATGATCTGACACTAATGCTCAATGAAAAAGGTTACAATATTGAACGAATTGCTGTATACAGACGTCTGATACCACATCGCTGGAATTCAAATGAAGGCAAAAGACATGTACAAAACGGTTCCGGTGAAACTTGTCAAAGCCAAATTCAATGCTCGGAAGAAAAATGAAGATGCCCAGTTTGGTTTGGCTGCTATCAGGCTCGTTATGGAACTATGCACACTTATTGGTACATAAAACACAATGCTATTTTCGCCAGACGATAAAGCTAGAATAGCTCTTGGAATTGCAGCAGCAAGTATGATGAGAACAGAGTACCGAGTAAAATTGCCAGATCACGATTGGGTGGTAGCCGAGAAACATAAATTGATATCTTCAGTGTACGCCTTCCTAACTATCAACGATGACATTTTTGGCGACAAGGCAACCGGGATATCGAACACTGGGCCAACGTATATAGCAATCCATTCAGGAAATCATGATACATCAAATGCCTACAGTCTTGGCACGGACATACGCCACATAGTTGATGATGAACGGTTTGAGAATGTTGTCAAAACACCCTCCGGAAAAGTTAAACCATTTTGGCTGTCACGGTCAGATGGAGGACCAGACAAGAATGCACGGTATCCGAAAGTTATTGAAGAGGCGATTAATGTTTTTCTGGAATATGATCTTGACATGTACATAGTTGTTATTACTCCAAGAGGCTACAGTGCATATAATCCCTGTGAACGTAGAATGGCTCCCCTATCCCATGACATTTGTGGGTTGGTTCTTGATCACGAACATTTTGGTTCACATATTGGTGCAAGTGGAAAGATAATCGACGAAGAATTGGAAAAAAGGAATTTCTTTCACGCCATGAATGTCTTAGCATCTATATGGAGTAAAACAGTCATCGACAAAAATGCAGTGTATGCGGAGGCTATTCCAATACCAGAAGGCAATGAAACACTGCGAATTTCCAGAGAAGAAGTTGCAAACCTACTGTGGCGGTCGCAGCACATAATGAGTTCAAAGTAAATGCTTCAAGTGGTCAAGTGGGCAAATGTATCTTGCTGCAAACCATTTCGCTATCCTCAATTTCGAAAAATCTTACCAAACAGGTTTTCACCATATCCTCGTGTTTTTGAGCACACTGAATTTGGGATTAATGCATTGCCTCCGAAGGATCCGATACCAGCAGGTCGTCATTTTTGCCATCTGTCCATTTTTCTTCTTCTTCAAGATATTCACCCGGGTGTTACGAATCAAACCAAACTCAGACAGCCATACCCATTTGATCTGTATTGTCCATCAATCTCCATTGTGGATTTGGAAAAGATCAATGTCAAGTCTGTGGCATGAATTTTCCAACTGTTGTTGCCAAGACAAATCATTATCACATCTGTCGTAGACAAAAAACGAATGCCACATTACTTTTTACTGAAGTAGTTGAAGAAGAAGTAGCAGAAGTCGCAGACACCAGCGACAGATTAGATAAACTACTGTTCACCCGCTTGTGTGAACCGGAAACCGCTGTTTGAACTGTTTGGATGTTTTTTAGTTTTACCTTCGGAACAACGTGGTAATTCTCCATAGATTCCTGACCTCGAAAAACCAGTTGATTAAATTAATTTTACTTGGTCCATTGTTATGATTTTTAAACATTTTAAAACGGATTCTTGCTTAATTTAAGCATCTTAATTAGAGTGTTTGAAACAATTTTAAAATCTTTATATAAATTTCATTTTACTTTTTGTTTGAAGCATTAAATTGTTTTTAAGCTGTTACAACTGTCTGTAAATTTGTAATTGGCATTGTATTAGTGTACCATTTGGCTACCCCCATTTCGTGAACAATAAAATGACGTCACGATTGGGGGGTGGGTGGGTGTTCCAAAAATGGTCATTTTTGGCGTGATGTAATTATGTAATGACCCCTAATAAAAAACATTTACATAATATTCTTAATTTCATGTAAGTAAATAAAAACAATCAAATTCAAAAATCTATTAAATATTATTTTCTAAAAATTATTCATGATGTAGACTACAAGTTTCCAGACGATTATAATGTCGGTGGTGTCGAATGTCGCCACTTGGAATGAATTTTAGGTTCTTGCCGGTCAGGTGTATATAATATTTGGTTTCTGGATTATGTTGAAAATATAGGCAAAATTTGAATTAACCTACTGACCCCACCGGAAGAATGTATGCTAAACCTGGAGTCCCCGGTTCAAAATGACGGTGTTGGCATCTCTATGTGAATATTACGATTTGTAATAATATTTAATTGTTCATAATTTTATAGCACGAAATCTATTTGTCATAGATTTGTTATAGGTATTTGAAAATAAATAAAATTTTGCTAAGTGAATTGTGTTGGGCTTCGTATAAAATATGTTAGAATGTGCAAATCAATAAAATTCGAAAACCTATAAAAATCCAAAATTAATTAAAAAAAAATCAAAATGATGTATTCCGGGTGAAATCGATACGGATAGCGAACGTTTAGACAAACACAGATATACAAATATGCAACGGGTGGTGCTGGTTGTCCCAAGAAAATGATATTCAATAAATACAAATTAATTAAAAATAAATGAATAATTTATTAGTTACATGTGAAGCCAGAGCTATGTTACCCGAGCGGTAAACAAGTAGATAATATAATTAGGCTGGCTTCCTTTCAAAATTATTAGTTTTAAATTACCAAAACGAGATCTGTGAACAAAGACAAGAAAGCAACTACTCAATTATTTTGATTTTCGAAATTTTGGTCGATGCTGATTTAATTATGCGAGTAAGCGGGATGAGTAGCAATATAAAAGTGAACGATGTTGGGCAAAGAAGAAAGTACTATATTGTGATTAAAGAGCAAGATTCAAAAACAATTGCTAAATCTGAATAAAGTGATCTCCCTTGGGGAACCTACTTTCGATTTTTATTAGAGTGCAGAGCTAAGAGTGTAATCGAGAACTTTGTATCAAAATTTGTTGAAATTTAATAAAGTGTTATGTCTTGATAACTGAAACAAAGACAAATCAGTACCGATTTTAACAGTAATTTACCAACAATTGAAATAATCCGGTGAACGATGTTGGGCAAAGAAGAAAGTACTATATTGTGATTAAAGAGCAAGATTCAAAAACAATTGCTAAATCTGAATAAAGTGATCTCCCTTGGGGAACCTACTTTCGATTTTTATTAGAGTGCAGAGCTAAGAGTGTAATCGAGAACTTTGTATCAAAATTTGTTGAAATTTAATAAAGTGTTATGTCTTGATAACTGAAACAAAGACAAATCAGGACCGACTTTAACAGTAATTTACCAACAATTGAAATAATCCGGTAAGCCAAAGTTACTCAATCTTTTCAAAATGTTTAATCCTATTTTAACTTATGAAACTGCTCACGAAACCTTGATCTTTAAAAATGAATTTACGTTTCCTAATGAAACAAGTTATGGGCATAAGTTTTTAACGAAAAAATCAACTTTTACTCATAAAGAATAAAATGTCAATCCAATATCGAGCCATATTTTCGGGTATGTACATTTTCATGTATAAAATGTTCCAGGAACTGGTTAGAAGGTTTAAGTGATTTAAAGTTTCTATGAAACACACTTTGAAGAACCATGCGGTAAGCCCAATAGAGAGTTATAAGATAGATATTCAATAATCCTGACATTGAAAAGCGTTTAATAAATAATGGCTTGAACTGATCAGATAACAATAATTTATTGTTCATTGTATTAATCATTGTTATTGAAATCTGTTCAATATACCAATAATAAACAAAACTATATGCAAAATTGTCCGTGACCTTTCAAAAAGTTCACTTGCACCAGAATATTGATTATTAAAGAAGTCTTCACCAGCTCGTTCAATAACTGAGTTAGTAACTCATGACGATTTAAAATTGAACTAGTGGAGGTACTACAAATAGGTATGAATCCAGTAGAAAAAATTATGTTTAAATCAGTAGAAAAGTCGATTCCCTCACAAAATAATAAAAACCTTTGAATGTGATGTCTTTGAATAGTTAAAATATCGCAGTTTCCCTGTTGTTGGAGTAGAACAGAGAATTGAGAGTTTGTTTTAATTAATCGGAAGTACACATAAAAACCGTACAAGTCGAATTAAAATCTATGATCAGACACCAAATAATACAAACTAAAGTACACAACACATTTAGGATAAATAAAACATGAATAATAAAATAAAGAAACGCAAGAAGTTGCAATTACCAACACAGTTAAGAGAAAAATAACGCATGCTGGAAATCTGCCTACTAGAAAAAAAAAGAATAATAAATAAAATAATAATTGATAATAAATTAATTAATAATATGAAAAGAAATTTTAAGAATGATTATTGGTCATATTTACATACGAAAGACCATAATCAAAATAATTAGGGACAGTTATGGCTCGCATTTACATACGAAGGAGCTATGACAATGAGTGCATACGTTAAAAAAAGGAACAGAAAAAATTTATTTAAAAATTAAATGAAGTAAAATAAAGAAATAAATACATTTAAAAATTGAAACTAAAGAAATTCTAGTAGAACTGATAAGATAATAAAAATTAAGATAAAATTAGTTGAAATTATGTAAATTATAAAATTCATTAAATCGTTAAAAATAATAAGAATTAAAATATAATTAGTTAACATTTATAAAGTTTATAGAATTAAATGGTTAAAATTAAGGAAAACTTAAAATAAAATTAGCTAAAATTATTTAAATTATAAAATATACAAAATTAATTTGTTGAAATTAATAAAAATTAAATTAATTAATTAAATCAATTAAATTAAAAATAAATAATTATACACACTCATGCATGCATGCAAAAGTATTTCAAATTTTACTGCATTCTGATTGGATCTAGTGGCAGAGAATGTGTTGGGGTTGGGCTCGATCAAAGAGCAATTTTATTAGCCATATAGAGGCTAGTCCGATAGGGACAATAAAATAATAACTATATAAACAATAATTGTTAAAAATAGAATAAATATAATAATTGTAATAGTTTGTTACTTAAAATAAATTATAAATAAAATTAGTATAATCAAACTATTATATTTAGATAAATACTATAATTATTATTTATAATTATCTATTTATATATAAAAAAGCTAAGGGTTCCCTCCATGCGAATTTTACTATTTTTTTAATTATATTNTTTTTTTTTATATATTATTTTTGTTTTTATTTTTTTATTTTATTTTATTATTCTTTTTTTTTTAATTTTTTTTATATATTTTTTTATTTTTCACCAACCCCGTTAGAACGTGGAGTTAATGTTAAAGTTAATATCCAGGGTATTGTTGGACAAGAATAAAATTCAGTTTATTAATTATTAATTATTCAGTTTATTTATTATTTCCAGCGTTCTAACGGGGTTGGTGAAGCGAAGCGAACAAGGGTGGAGTCCCTAGTTTAATTAATATAAATACGTTTGGACTTTTAGTTTCTAAGCTGAAAAATCAATATTGATTAAACAGCAATTTTCAAGTGAGAAGTAAATAACCAGTTGTGTTTAAAAAGCATTATAATTCAACGAATATTTATTTTTTTTTTTGGTTTTTTCATATATTTATTTTTTTTTTATTATCAATTTTGTAGATTTCGAAATTGCATTGACGTTCTGATTTTCGAAGTGGTCGCAAGTTAAATCCAATTCGGTTTTAAAACTCTTCAAATCCGACATAAATTTATTATTATACAAGTTTTTAATTTTTCACATAAACGTGCCAGCTCACTTATTTAAAAAAATTCTGATATCTAACTGTTCTTTTTATTGTTTATTTTGCTTTTGAATTTTGAGTAATATTTACAGTTTACATGAATGATATTTGATTTGATTTTTATGATTTTTATGTTTCTAAAGTCTTCGGATTTAACGATGTTAGTGAACCGTTGGCACTCGTTCTGATGCGACAGTGGATGTTCAACAGTTCGAAGCATTGTTTTAAATAGTAGTAGCATATGACGGGTCCGTCACCGTTATTTTGATGAATTTTATGGGGTTAGGAGCGGTGATAGAGTAGCTGAGATCGGTTGGAAGTAGATAAGGTCCAGTTTGGGTAATATTATAGAATCTACGAGTGGTTAGCGTGTCAAATAGGCCAGAATTGCAAATATACGCAGATCCCTGCTCAAACCTTTTTGAAAAATAGGTTGAATATTCGCCAGTATTGCATGAAATATTAGAATGACATTTATTAATAGGGAAATAAGGGCGGATCCTTACGCAAAAATATTTGAAGATAACATTAGAAAACATTCAGAAATGAGGACCACAATTAAATGAATACACAACAGTAATCAAACATCAGTATAGATCAGGGGTGGGCACGCATGAGGTCCTAGAGAGCCACATGGCTCATCAAAGAGCCGCACTTGCCCACCCCTGGTATATAGTGTAGTGAGACATGTATTATTTAAATATTGCTTATAAAAAGAATCAAACAAGGTAGAATGTAATAAGGAAATATTAAATTTTGATTCTAAATACCGCCATCGAATGACACTATAAATTTTAATTCTGTTTACACCTATTTTGTGACACAGGTAAAAATGAACTAACCATGAAAATACAATTGCAACAAAAAATTTTTTTTTAAAAATTCAGTTGAAAAAATTTCAAAATAAAAAAATCGAATTCAATTTTCAAATTCAATTATCAAAGAGCCGCAGTTTACTCAACGAAGAGCCGCATTTGCCCACCGTTGGTATAGATAATGAATAATGACGTAAGACCTTCTATCGGCAGTTCAGAACCCGAAAATGAAAATATCATTAGTAGTAGTTTTAGCAATGGAGCTCACCTGCTCATGGATTTTCAGCCATTGTGTACAGCACCAACATGGTCGTCACCATGGGTACACAGATGGTATAAAGACAATAGTCATGAAGGTGTTTAGGAAAGAGTCGATTCTATATCTATAAGTACCCTTAACACATTTACAATTAAAATGACACACACCCCCTAAGCGCCAACATTGTTATGTGGAAAATTCCACGAAATGCTTATTGTAACAGTCAATCTAGATAGAAATTAACGTGGTGGTATGTTAAAATATTAAAAAAGGGTTCTAAGAATTAAATAATTTAAAATAAAATGAAAACCAGATTAAACAGATAATAATGGAAACAGTATTGTGAAAAAAATCCAAAATTAAGTGTGAAGGATATTGAAAGGTAAAGTTAAAGGAAATTAAGAAATAATAAAGGCAGCCGAAAATTTGTGTTGCATAGAAATTTAATTTTTGATCTTTTGTCATAATAAAAATTAATGAAATATTTAAAAAGTCTGATCAAACGTCACCAAGAAAATAAAAGTATTTACTGATAATTAATTTAATTAAAATCTGAATAAATGGTGTTCAACTAAGTCCAGAATGGAGTTTCATTTTTCTTGTTTTAATTAAATAAACAAAATAGAATGTTCAGTTGAGACGAAACCACATATCATATAAAAAGCATTAAGATACTTAAAATAAGCAATAACATCAATTAAAACAAAAATTAAGAAAACAAAGAATAAGTAATAAATAAAACAAAATTAATAAAATACACACATAACATATTTTAAACACATAAAAACAATAGAAATCGCTGAAAAAAACAGAGAATTCCAAAAAATATCATATTATCCACGAGATAAGAATGATATAGAAAGGCGATCATTCGATGAATCCGAAAGATAAGAAAAAGAAAATAAATTAAAATAAAAACAAAGAATTAAATTGATTGGAATTTGAAATTTAAATCTAAGTATTAAAAATGATAAAAAATACATGATCGATTCTGATTGGTCAAACAAAAGTACTATATAAGTCAACAAAGTACTATTATAAGGCGTAATATCAACAGAACATTTTCCACTTTTTTATAAATTAAAGTACCACTTTGTTAAAACTTCAAAAACACTTTTTAGTTATTAAGAAACCACTATTTAACCACTTTTGTCAATCTTAAACACCTAATTTTTTATTTTGTTAAATTATTAAAAGCAATTGTTTTTAACAGTCTAAAGAAAACACTTTAAATTTCAAAACATCGAACCCAGCATTTAGCCAAATTTTCAAGAAACCTTTTGAAACATTTTATTCGTACAACTGGTAATTTTCTTTTATTTACGATTTATGTAGTCGTAATTTTTATTTTTAATACAGGAATACCTCGAACAGTACGGTTAATCGGTTCTGGAATTTAGCCGTACTATTTGAAACCGGACTATTCGAGGCATTCTGGCGTTAATAAATTTACGGCTTAGTACCCCTATTAAGAAATTTAAAAATCGTGATTATAATCTAGTAAACAAAAAATATTTTGTTATGTATTTTTATTTTTCTGATATTCAAGAGCAAAACAAGCATATTTAACACAGTTGTACATTTAAATATATATTTATTGAAATTTATAAGTCGGCAATACCAATTCATTGCAACTAAATCAAAAAAAAGAATTTATTTCATTTTAAAAATATTAAAAATAGCTGATGAAAAACAAGTAAATAAACACAACAATTTAATTTAAAAAAACCGTACTGATCGTATTCCTGTATTGTATAATTAGTTTTAATTTTAATTACATTTTTATATCAACACCATTCGTTCTCCCTCGTTGATTAACATTTTTATTTTTACTTTTCAGTTAAATGTAGGTAACTTAAATTGGACATTTTTTTATTCTTTATATTTATAAATATGTGATGGGTGGAGGAGACACTGGGATGTTTCTTGCCTAGACGATATGAAGTTTCTTCAAGTCACCAGCAGGTGGCCGTAGCGAAGTCATCCTAGACGAGAGTGTTACAGTCATCCTCTGACAATTATTGAATTAAATTGGAGCCAAAATAGGGTAGAAATGAATCAGACATAAAACCAGACCTCAAACCGCTACTGGGACGATAAAAAATTTTGTTTTTGTTATCAGGACTAAAACATAAAATGACAAAAATGAGAAAGTAATAAAGAGAGAAATTATAGCATAACAAAACCAAAGGCAATCATCACTAGCAGTAGATTTGTTAATTTCATGTTTCCATTCAGTTCTTTTCTCACACTGGTCTGAACTTTCATATGTCGTTTTCTTTTCTCAATATTTGGTTCCTTGAACAAATCTTTGGATTGATTTCCCATTTAAAACGACCTTAGCAAATGCTTATTAGTCAAAAGTGGCCACATCCCACCGTATTTACACAAGTATCAATGAGTTATAATTATATAAAATACCGTGAACATTTCTCGTCATATTGTCCCTAATTCTTGATAAGTCACCGCTTCACTTATCCCAATTACCCATATTATAAATAAGCATGTAATTAATAGTAAATTGTTCCATTAAATAAAAAATGCAAAATATATAATCATTAATAAGTAATTAAATTAGCAAATAAAAATCCAATCGAAATATTATTAAGCAACTAACATTGGATATTGTGATCCAGAACGGGACGTATTTGCTGTGGGATTTCACCAACACAAAATCCCGATTTATCCAAAATAACGACCAGAACATTATTGAAACAAACTATTTGAACATTATCAATACGAATAATCGTTAATACTGAATCAAACTAACTAATGTCAAAGGAAATATTACTGAAAATAACGTATTTAAGAATACGTTTCTTTTGACAGATTTCGTTTTAATAAAATTTCCAATCATCAATAGAAAATATACAGTTTGTAAGAACTAAACCGATGACAACTTTTTAACAAATTAATAATTAAAAAATTACGAGATTTATTGAAGTCAAATGCTTAAATTTCCAGCCGAATTTGATTTCGTTTTTCATTGGACCAAAAAAAAATCCATATGCAAATGTAAATGTATACCAAAATAAAATTAAAATATAAGAGGTAAAAATAATTTTGTAATTCATTTCA
The DNA here is from genome assembly GCA_959609185.1 of Schmidtea polychroa. Taxonomy (NCBI): domain Eukaryota; kingdom Metazoa; phylum Platyhelminthes; order Tricladida; family Dugesiidae; genus Schmidtea; species Schmidtea polychroa. Next base: position 45,599 of record CAUHTR010001495.1, on the reverse strand, counting down.
AATAAAATTACTTTGAGATGACATATTAAAACAACATTTTAATCAAATCTTATTATAATAATTTCGTATTAAAGAATAAAAATCTTTGAAATTCTGTTTATTCTTTGATAATAGTGTTTTGATAATAATGTTTTTAATTTAATACAAATTTCTATCATTGGCTTTTACAGATATTACTTGAGATAAGAATTGGCCGAAAATTGTATAAAATTGATGAAAAATAAATAATAAATGAAATCTGAAATATTGTTTATTTATAAATTGTTAATTTTATATTTTTCAGGTGTTTCATATAATGAATGGCTATCAAAATCTAACAATTTTCTGATTGTTAAAAGAAATATAATAATATTCCACTTTCAATTAATTTTAATTTCCTCTTTTTACTTTTTATTTACAATATTCACCGCTGACTTTGATCACGTCGGGCTCACCAAAATGTTGGGGTTTTATTTGAAAGTCAGTTCTCTCTCTGACTCATATACTACTCAACCAAATAACTCGAAACCCAACACAGAATAATTTAATCTCAATTACAATTTGTCATAATTTACACCTTTCTCTCCACTCGATTACTGCTTCTCTTCTTTCTTTTTCTCTTCGACCAAATGGCGGCTTGTTCACTTCTGAGCTCCCTTTTTATACTGTTTATGAAAGATTAATTATCTAGAAAATTGCGCAAAATTATCTCCAGGGAATCCTTTGATTAGAGCTCAAAATATTCCCTCTTTTATCTCAATGCGCTACCCCCAAGACATCCTTAAAATTTTCGATCAGAATTATTATATTTAGTGTTATGAGACAATAGTTTAATGAAGCCGTTGTAGTAAGTATGAAAATAATTTAAATATAATACGAAATGTTACTTTGCTTCTTAAGTTTTTTTGATGTGGCCACAGCATACTCAAAACACCTTATGCGGCTCTTGGGGCATTTTGAGTTTGACACCTCTTATCTATAAGAATATCATTGAATCAATTCTTGTCGTTGATACTTTAGTTACTTATTATTTGTATATTGGTAGAAAACATAAAAAAGACGATCTAGTTCAAATAATTGAAAATAATTTCATGTTATTTGTCTTTATCGTCTTCATATATAAATAATATAGAAATCAATATACATGGTGAGAGTGAAAAATACATGTTTGGAAAAGAAGATAAAACATACTTAACATTACATTTTTGTAAAATAAATGAATAATCCAGACATTGTACATTTTTATAGTAGTAACCAAAAAGGTGGTGATTTACCATATTTTGTAGGTAAACAGTATGAAACAGGTTGATTGATTGTGTTGGGTTAGGACTGATTTCTAAACCCACAAATAAGTTCGTGACTGAAAGGTGTCGGTACATAGCATGCAACTTAGCACTAAGTTTAGTAAAAATCCAAACATCAAAAAACACCAACTAAACAATAATAAGAAAGAAAACACACACAAAAAAGTTAAAACATCTAAATAAAAGTAAAAATAAAGCATAGCAAGAAATATTACACGTATTATACTCAAATATAATAAAAAAACATAGACTAACCAAAACAAATCCGAATCAAGGCGATCCGAAAGAATTCTCATAAAAATTAAATTAAAACTTTATAAAAAACTTGGTTAGAGAAAATTACAGCTAAGTTCGATTAAAAAAATCCAGAACAATCCATAAAAATGGCAAAATCTAACATGGCCGCCAAAAGACCTAATAAAAGTATAGAAAATAAATATTTTAGTTAAAAAATAAAACAATGTTTACAGAAAATAGTTTAAAAATCAAGAATTAGATTAAAATTAGCATGGAATGTTCTGGAATCCCCAAATCCATCATAGAGGCAATTTTAGCAAAAATAATTACAAAATAAAATTATAAAAAATAAAACAAAAATTATTGCGAAAAAATCGCTAGAAAAATTGATAAAAATTAAAAATAGAAAGTTCTAAAATAAAAAAGAATTCGGATTTGTTTTACTGCACTAATGCATACACACGAACTCGCACATCAAAACCAGGTATATATACCGACACGTTTCAGTCGCAAAAAAACTCTTTATGCCAAATTTTCATTTTATTGAATCCTGACGTATCGATAATAGTAAGAAAGTCTTTGATTTTATTTATATGTTATTTTAATTTTTAATGAATATCAATCCTCTGAAGTTTTATTTTGTTTTTGTTGGGAAGTAACTGAGTACGGCGCATTTATTATAATTTGTCAGATGCACGACCTCAGCTAGTTCCACATTACTAAAATCACCATCATCGTTGGGTCTACAACCCTCGGCGATTGCAGGCCACCGCCTGACATGCACTTATCTGTATTTATATGAATTGTGGTCGTCGGAGGTTTGCGCTGACTTAGTTGGTATAGGCCGCTAGGTTCGTCGGTAAATGCCCTCTGGTACGGCGGAGTTCTCTGAACTCGATAGAAAATTATTAATCTGTCGATAGTACAGTATCGACCTACATAACACTAGGGCTTACCGTAGTGAGCCCAGTGCGACCACGAAAGTAAGTAAATTTTTATTAAATGACTATACTTATCTTCCTTCTTATATTTCAGCATAATCACTTCATTTCGTTAATTCTAAAATGTTAAGCATACCAGTTAGTGGTGAAAGTTAGCCCATGAAAAGTGATACTGCGTAACCAGGAAAGAGTTATTGGCATTGCATGATTATGTTTTATATTTTAGACAGTATTTATACGGGAAAGAATTCGTGGCTCGAACAGATCACAAAGCTTTAATATTTATGAACACGAAAAAAAGCAATAAGTCCACAATTTCAGACATGGATGGCTAATCTATCGGAATACGAATTCCAATTGAAATACCGGAAAGGTGAAGAACATGCAAACGCAGATGGATTATCAAGGATCGATGGTAGTTTATGTGCACAGTGTCAGACAGCATATGTACAACATAAACAAGAAAGATCAAGAGTAAGATATATCAATTTGATACAAAAAACACAGACATTGGTAGAAATTATGGAAGAACAGAAGAAATATAAATTTTTCCAAGAAGCAATGGAAATTCTTAGGAATCAGATAGATGTTCGGAATGAATCGGTTAAAGATATCGGATGATATGCTTGTATTGGAGTCAAACAAAATAGATCTAGTGATAATCCTAAAAAGCTATCAATCTAAACTAGTGAATAAAATACATGAAGATTTATGTCACGTTGGAATTAAGAAACTGTTTCATTATTTGGAAGGGAATTTTTTCTGGCCGAAAATGCAAGACACCGTTAAAGAGATAGTAAAACGATGTGTCACATGTGCAAGAATGAAAATAGACCAAGGGAAGACAAAGGAAATTTTAATTCCACACAAAACTTCTGAATTTCTAGAATAGATTGTGATGGATGTTGTTTTCATGGATGGAGAGAACTTCAACCGACAAAAAGTATGTTATCGTTATTATTGATAGGTTTAGCAAATTAGTAAGTCTTACCGCTATAGCAAACCAAGATGAAAAAACTATTTTGAAGACGCTAATGAATAATTGGATTTACAAATATGGTATACCTCAAAGTATATTGACAGACAGAGGGCGAAAGCAAATATTTGAAGGAAAAATTAGAACAACTTGGAATAAAGCAAGAATTCGCCTCGCCATATCAACATCAGTCGAATGGCTTAGTGGAAAGAGCTATCAGAACAATGAGATATTTACTTGTGACGACGATAAAAGGGGGACTGTGCTGAAAAACAGTGGCACGAACTTCTGCCTCGAATTCAGTATAAATGCAACTTATCAAAGTTCTACAAAATATTCACCATTTGAGATAGTATATGGACGGAAAATAACGTTACACGCTAATTCTAAACTCAAACATTAAGTACACGAAGAAGCACAAACGATTAACAAGCAAGCTGCGTAAAAGATGAGGAAATTCGAAAAAGACAAAAGAATTAAACGACATTTTGAAGTGGGAGAGGAGGTACTAGTAAAGCGAGAACCACATAGAAGAAACAAAAATGATATTCATTATGATGGTCCATATAAAATTCTTAGATTTGTTTCAGATCATCAAGTTGAATTGCAATATCCAGATACGATGCGGCACCGACGAATCGAATGGTTAAAGAGATGGTATCAATCTTATGAATGGGAGAGTAATGATATTACATTAGAGGCCAAAGACCAAATGTGAAGCAGTTCAGAGTATATTGCGTAATTCAATACAATGTGTCAGTTATAACGCAATATACATTACTATTTAAGAGTGATCACTCTATGTTAATGTAAATAAATCTTTAGATGGAACCAATTGTTGTAACTGTCACGAAATTCAAGGGGCGGTGCCGAGAACTGGAATGGTTAAAGAGATGGTATCAATCTTATGAATGGGAGAGTAATGATATTACATTAGAGGCCAAAGACCAAATGTGAAGCAGTTCAGAGTATATTGCGTAATTCAATACAATGTGTCAGTTATAACGCAATATACATTACTATTTAAGAGTGATCACTCTATGTTAATGTAAATAATCTTTAGATGGAACCAATTGTTGTAACTGTCACGAAATTCAAGGGGCGGTGCCGAGAACTGGAATGGTTAAAGAGATGGTATCAATCTTATGAATGGGAGAGTAATGATATTACATTAGAGGCCAAAGACCAAATGTGAAAGCAGTTCAGAGTATATTGCGTAATTCAATACAATGTGTCAGTTATAACGCAATATACATTACTATTTAAGAGTGATCACTCTATGTTAATGTAAATAAATCTTTAGATGGAACCAATTGTTGTAACTGTCACGAAATTCAAGGGGCGGTGCCGAGAACTGGAAAGCATCTGGTTTAGCGCCGAAAACATAAAGAAACGTCTCCGACAAGTCAACCTATTGCAGCTCCAAAGCGCGCAGGACAAAACGGAAATTTGCGCGTTGAAGATGCAATTTCGAGCGCTGGAGACGCAAATGAGTCAGATGACCATCGATGGTCATGTTGAAGCAGCCATTCGACCCATTTCCACGGAGATGGCGGAAATCCATGCACCCAAGCCAGGGAAATTGAAACGCAAGAGGTTAGGCCGAGATGGGAGAGAGCGGAAGAGACTCCGGCTAGCCGAACAGGAGCGACTGGTTGGGCAAGAGTCATCTCAAGCTTAATGCGACTTACATATAAGTGTGTAAAGATTTTAATAAAGATCTCGATAAACTTGTTTAATTTCCGAGCATGTTTGATGGCAGTTTGATGAGATAATGAAAGATGCTCTATTTAGTTTGGTTCTACAAATTCTTACACGAACGGTTCAGCTGCGAACTGGATTAGCTGAAAAAGAACAAGATCAAAAGGGACGATGACGGGGATATTGTCGGCGGCATCGTGAATAGGATATAAGCTGATGAAGCGCCAACGAGAGAAGGAAATTTTCTTGGCGGTTTTTTCGCAATAATTTTTATTTTATTTTTCAAAATTTTATTTTGTAATTTTTTGCTAAATTTGCCTCCATGATGGATTTGGACATTTCCAGAACATTCCATGTTAAATTTAATCTAATTCTTAATTTTTAAATTTGTTTTGTAAATTTTTCTGAAAAATTTTCATATTTTAATTAAAATATTTATTTTTATAACTTTTATTAGGTCGTTTGTCGGTCATGATGGATTTCGCCATTTTTATGGATTGTTCTGGGTTTTATAATTGAAATTTGCTTTAATTTTCTCTAAACAAGTTTCTTTTTTATTTAATTTTCTCTTTAATTTTTCAAATTGCCATTATTCGGATTTGTATGTTTCGGTATGTTTTTCTGTTATATATGAGTAAGATTTTGTGCAATATTTTTGTTGGGTTTATTTTATTTTTATTTGGATGTTTTAATTTTTGTGAGTTGTTTTCTTTATTATTATTGTTTAATTGGTGTTTTATATGTTTTGATTTTAATTAAACTTAGTACTGAGTTGCTGGTTGTGTATTGACACATCTTAGTCACTGAACATTAGTTTTTTGGGTCTATAAATCAGTCCTAACCCAATATTTTGTTTTTATGCATTTTAAAATGTGTTTCATGTGTACCTGATTGCTTTTTATTATTTTATTACTTATGTTTTACTTATTTTTAATTTTTTGTTTTATTTGATGTTATACATTATTTTTAATAATCTTAATGCGTTTTAATTGTTATATAGGTTCAACTCCATTTACTTTTAACTATTTCATTTACTGTTAATTAAAAAAAATATTTTTCGTAACACAGCTGTCTTTTCTTAGTTATTTTATATATGAACCAATTAGGCTGAGACTCGAAAATATCGAGACCTCAACAGAAATTTTTGCTCCTTTTTGAGCTTTTTTCTCATTCTTATTAGATTTTATTTATATTTTCTTATTCTATTCGTTCTGAATTTGGCTGTTTTGTTTGGGTGATTTTTTCCAGCTTTATTATCGATACTAATAAACTATCAAATTTGGTGTTTTTAAACCCATTAAATGAAACATTTTATGGAGAAAGTAGAATACTCATTTGGATGAATGTCATATTACTCAGATTCTTTAAAATTGCTTTGATTTTAAATAATAAATGAGTTATTTAAAACTATTAAATAAATTTTAACATGTCAACCATGATGACAAAAAATCAAAATGCAATTACTGGTGTTTTAATGCAATGATGTCTTTTCCAATAAATATTTTGAGTATCTAATGATTAATTTAGAATTAAAATTATTACAATGAATTATTATTATGCCATGGTTAATTCATTTACGAAAAGATTTTATCATGGTTCTTATAAAGGTAATATTTAGCTAACTAAAATATAAATTTACTTATAACTTTGAAATAGAAAATGTAAGTTTTTTTAGATTTTGATCTAATAATAAAATTGTGGTGATTATGAATGGGTTTTAATAGTTTTATTATTTTAATTAATTTAATTAAATCTAAACACAATTTTCTCCCAATACAAAGTATTGTTTAATAAATAAAGAGTAAAATTAGGGTTATAAAGTAAAATGGTTACTTCAATATTATTACAAAACCGATTTTTAATTCAATATAATTCCCACTTTTCGAAGTCATTTTTTATTACAATTAAGTGTCCTATGTAATTTTTAAAATTTCTAAGCAAAGTAATAATTAATGGATAAATTGCGCTTCTGAAAACGGTGGATTTTTATCTTTTCTATAATGGATCAAGAAATATCTGTAAAGCATAGTAAAAATCAGAATAATATTTGCGATCACGAAATTTCAGATTGTGCTCCATTGAGATTTTGGTCGTGTTGAAGATGTTTATAAAATAATATAGTTCTTCTTCGACGTTCTTCCCACTAAATGGATTTTTTACTTTCTAAGAAAATTTGAATGACATAGAAGTTATGATTTTTTAGATGGCATTCTTTAGTTTCGATTGTTAATGGTAAAACCATACCGAATCTCGTGGAAATTTTTTGTGGAACTCTTATAAATTATTTTAAAACTCCATTAGTCAATCAGTCGAGACAAATAATTTATTGGCTGAGTGCGCCAATTATGGGAACGAAACTTGTAAAGAAAGTATCCTATTCAGTCGAACGAAAAAATATTAGTGTCCATAATTTCAAATGTATATTGATTCGTAAAATTGTAGTTCGAACCATTAGGAATTAACTTGCCCAGTATGAGCCCAAAAGGCCTCATTATGACTTCGTATGCGTGCGTAATTTATATTTAATTTATTGACAAGCAGACAGCAAAATTAATTTTGTAAAAATCAGAAAGAAATATGAATAATCTGTATCGAAAATGTCTAGATATTTTTAGCTTAAATTATAATCGAATCAATATTTTTTTACATCAGCCGTTTTAATTGGTTATATAATTAAACTGATTTTATTTTTATAAATTTATGCAATGGATAAATTATTATTAATTTTGAATGCAAGAAATTTTTTCAACAAAATTATTCTTTTAATTTGTTTTATATATTTAGTTTCGTTTTTAGGTAAACAAACACTTCCTATTTTTAATATAATTTTTGATCTAATAATCGATGGATGTAATGTTGAACAAATATAAATTTCAATTTACCGATGTGTCAGATAAGTGGAAATGTAAATTGTGCTTTCGGATTTTGATAAATGCCAAGCAGACGGAATGCGGATGTAGAGTTTGTGGACAATGTATAGATGAATACCTAGAAGATGGTCCTAGACAGTGTCCCTGTGGGGAATCGACGTGCGTTAATCACGCATTATTTAATGTAATGAACATATTCAATGACAAAGCAACTGGACGCTCAATTAGTGAGTTAGAAGTTCTATGTCCACTACATTCGTGCCAATTCAGGAGTAAATTAAAATCAATCGGTGAGCACATGGCCTCATGTGAATATCGGCAGATAACGTGCAAGAAATGTCGCAAGGCATTGATAGCAAGAGATGAACAGGAACATAACATGAATCTATGTGAAATGAGGATTGTAACATGCGAATATTGTCATAAAAAAGTGAAATTCAATGAAATGATTCCCAGTCATTTGAATTCAGACAATGAGGAAATGTGTAGCGAGTATATCTCCACTTGTCCTAATAATTGCAATCAAAAAAATCAAATCAACATAAAAAACCATTTATTGGTATGCTTCAATAAAAAGCAAAAATGTCCTTTCAATCTGATTAATTGCGATACTACTGATAAATTGTCGAAGGAGAATTTAGTAAATCATTTTAATGAAAATAATTTAGAGCACAATACACTGTTGTTACAACAAATGCGTTCGTTGGAATCAGTGATTCACGATTTGCGGACAGATCTTGATAATATAAAATCCATAAATAACGAACTCTTATCAATCTCAGAGAAAAATAACTCGGAAATATTGAAAATTAATAATTTTATTAAGAATTTTTAGAAAACGAGTCTCGTGGCAGAAATTGTCATGGCCATTTAAACATGATGTAACGATTTTTCACAACAAAATATGTTCCAAAAAATTTTTATCATTAACTAAACTGAATTCGCTTATTTTTAAAGACAAAAATATTTATTTAAAATTTATTATCTATAAACGATATTGATAAATTATTTATTATTAGTTCAATAATATATTATTCTTAGTTTTATTTTCTTATGTTAGCAATAATTACTTTAAAATGCAATAACTAATGACCAGGCTTCAAAGGATCTTGTCCGTTTAGTTTGTGTCGCCAAGATGTTATAAAACTATGACCCTGGGCAAAAGTTCGATAACTAAGGGCTTTAAATACATTAAATAAGAGATAATCAATTACGCTAGTGGGTAGGTTATATTTATTTAATTTTTAATTTATTTAGTAATTAATTTTCAATTTTTTAATGTGAATTTCTAAAAATATTTTAAAAATTTATAATGGATTTTATCTTAATAAAGGTAAGATATGAGTAAGAAAATGAGCAAACTTGTCAATTTTGGAATGTATTTTCAATTCTCAGAATTATCTGTAATAATTGTTCTTAAATATGTCAGTAAATTTTGACCCAAAAACAAATTAACTAGCAAAGTTTGTCTATTTATTTGTATTGAATAATTGGTGTTTTTAAGGGGCTTGGGCATGAATTTTTTCTCACAATAAATTTTTGTTAATGTAACTGTAGAGACACAACTAATTCGAATAAAGATTTTATTCAAATCAACATTGCAATAAATAATTGATATATCTCCTCCAATATTCAATATACAAACGAAAGCACGGACACTTGCTCTGGAGATTGTTGAAGATCTTGACCATCATCAGAGAGATCATAGCTAATAAAACGAAGGTTTCAGTTCCTTGAATATCTGATATATTTACTTTAATGGTTTTGAGTCGATTTAATGATTGGGAAGTTGAATGTTTCATTGTTTTTTTATATTGAATTTGATTTTGGAAAAAGAGTGAGGATTATTTAAACAATGATTTTTTATTTGATTTTAATTTAATAAATTTAATAATATATTTTAAGTTAAATTATTAAATTGATAAAAGTGGGAGTCAGAAGCACTACAGTAACATACACATTTATTACTGGTTAGTTTTTTAATATTGAGAATTTTATTTTTGTTATTTAGGCCGTTTTGATGCGATTGTGAGATTAGATTAAAACTGTCTATAATATAAAAAATAAACAATAAATTATATTATAATAAACATGAACTTGGTTGTGATGAAAATTTATTAGCAATTACACCGTCTAATTTAATATAGGATTTAATTAAGGTCTACATTAAATAACAAACGGATTAGCCACAAATTAAGTCGAACATAAGATATAATTAATATTTATAGAAATATATGTATATGTTTGGAATAAAGACATTAAAGGACATTTGCGATAGGAAAACAGAAAAATAATTTTGGTGAAAAAATGCATCTAAGCACTCAAAATACGGGTAAATGTCACAAATTAAGATCTAATTTAGAAAATACGTAATTTATATAAAAACACTGAAATAAAAACAAAAATTAAGGACACTTTTGTTGAGAATAACTAAATAGCAAATAATATAATAAATAGGTAAATCACATTGGGTAAAATCGTCTCTTAAATATTCATACATACATTCAACATACGATTTTTAATTACTGTATTATTGTAATTTTAAATTTGATTTTAACTATTTCAATTATTAAAAGTTTTCCAGCCTACACGGAGTGGTGGATTAAGCTATGGGCGGATTGGGCGGCCCTGTAAAATGTTTTCTAATTCTCGTTAATCAAAGGTTATCAGAATTGGGGATATCTTACAGAAGCTTTATCTTGACACGAAGTTTCAAAGGACCCTTGGCGAAAACGACTCCTGTCAAAAGGGAACCCGCTAATCGAACCGCGTAAACACTGAGTAAACAAAAACACACTGTTTCCTGAAGTTTCACACCCCATCAACAACTACACACTTATCACCACTCGCCCTTGAAAGCCCTAAATTCTATTTTACACCGCACCGCCATATATTTTATTCCTGACCAGCCTGATACATCTTTTCTTGCTAACGCATTCCGCGAATTCCTTACTGACAAGATTGATCGAATTTGTGCCAAATTTACTATTCCGGCCTCTCCTGGTCCATCAAAAATTCCAACTACTCCCCCACCAAACCATTCCATGGTACTATAAACATGTGTAATAGCAAACTTATAGAACCTATTTTAAACAGTCCAAATCGGTTGTAGCCAGAGCTAAGTAGGCATTCATTTGGCAATTACCAGTTGACGCTTAAAAAGTCACGGATGACGTCATCATAGCAACGTCACAATATAATATTTGTGTCTTTTTGTAGTCAACATTCATACAATAAAGGTCACTCTGTCACAAATTTCTCAACCCCAAATAGAAATTAAGACATTATTTACATGTCTATAAATCATACATGCAAGAAATTTGTATTAATAATAGACTGCGTTCAAAAATAATAATAATAATAATATCAATAATATTAAAAATAATACTAAACTTCATAAAGCACTGTATCTAACACTATGTGTCATTCGATGGTACTTGAATAAATATGAATTAATGCATAAGTAATGGTAAGTAAATTCAATTTCCGTGCGGAGACGTACTGATGTACGGAAATTGAATTTTTAATTTTTTTATAAATGTGTGTATTTAATAATAATTTTAAAAAAATCTAATTTTTTTCTGACCTCTTTTATGATATAGGGCCCCTATAAATTATGTTGCGATGGCCACCAAAATTCTAAAGACGGCCCTGATGAATTCTCCTCGGTTTCGATCATCACCACATTCTTTGAGCGTAGCTATGTTGTGATGATTAGCTTTGGGGACGCCCCCGATGTCGTCTTCTCGACGACGAAACGGGCATTAAGCTATAGGCTAATTATTATAATTATTATTATTACGAAACGTCATTATTTTATTATTATTTCTTGCGCTACATTATTTTAACCTTGCATTAGTGATAATGATCCTGCAAACTCAAACTGAAATCCAGAAAATCTTTGTTGCATGCATAAATTATTGTATTGCATTATAACTACCTGGCCCAGAAAAATTTGTTTGCAAGCAAAATGTAACGGCCTCTAATGTGCGTGAATGCTAATTTACAGAAAGAGAAACAGGAATTTAATAATAGTACGAAAATTTCTAATAGTAAGTAGTTATAAAGTTGAGTATTATCACCATTCTCTAAGATCCAATTCAATTTTCTATCTACGCGATCCTAATGGCGTGGGCCCTTTTGATAGGAATCGTTTTTACCAAGGGCTTTTATATCAGAGGCCCATTTGTCGTCGGCCTTTATGTTATGGGCCATTTTGTCAGAGGCCTTTTTGTCGGGGAACGTAATATCAAGGCCGGTTTGTCGGGTGCCGGTCATTGATTAATTTACAAAGACTTGTATCTAAAATTGACTGTGAAAAAATTTCAATATAAAATTATCTTTAAAAATAATTTCATAATATTTTAAATTTAAAATTACCTTTAAAAATTATTTCATAAAATTTTCTCTAAAGTTGGTGGTTTTATTCAAACTTTTTGATAATAAATTTAAAATTTTTAGCTTTAATTTACTTATTTAAAATTCTAGACCATTGATTACTTAATTTTAAAATTTTACCTTAATTTACCTAACTTTAAAATTTAACCCTAAATTTACTTAATTTAACCCTTGTTTACCCAATATAACCATTGATCTACTTTAATTGAAAAATTTAAAACCCTAATTTACTTATCTGAACCCATAATTTACTTCAATTTTAAATTTGAGCCCATAATTTAGTGTAATTCAATTTTTAGACCCTAGTTTACTTTGATTTAAAAATTTAGCCCATAATTTACTGTAATTTAATTTTTAGACCATAATTTACCTATTTATCAATTATTCACTATGCTTTTTTATTGAAGTCCCCCTTTTTGCATTGAAATCCCAATACAATTATCATTAATTTATCATGATTTTTAGTGATAGTCGGATTTTGTATTGAAAATCCCAGGACCAAGGAGACCCACCAAAATTATACTTAGAAAATTTCATGCTTTTCTAACGAGAATTGAAATATGTATTGAAAATCCCAGAAAAAATAAGTGTAGACTGCATCAATTACATAATCTTGAGCAAAAAAAATTTCTGTCGCAGGGTCGGGGAATCTGCCCCCCTCCCTCCATTTGCTGCGGATAGCTACTAACTACATACTCAGAAGCCTAAGAGGCAAAATTTGTCCAATTCTGAAAGGAACGTCGAAAAACGGGCGAGAAAAAAACCCATCTCTACGACACTATCGATCCTCCAGAACAGACTGTGGAGCTACTTGAAGAAGCCTATTAATATTATTAATAATAATATTAATAATAATAATAATAATAATAATAATAATAATAATAATAATAATAATAATAATAATAATAATAATAATAATAATAATAATAATAATAATAATAATAATAATAATAATAATAATAATAATGATAATATAATAATAATAATAATAATAATAATAATAATAATAATAATAATAATATAATAATAATAATAATAATAATAATAATAATAATAATAATAATATAATAATAATAATAATAATAATAATAATATAATAATAATAATAATAATAATAATAATAATAGTATCAGCATACTGCCATGGTAACTGACCATTGGCATTCACTTTCTTTCAGCTTGTCGCGCTTGATTGCGCTCACTCTTGAAAAATTTTTTTATCAGGTTTGTTGAATGGTTTATCTTAGTGAACGGACTCTTTATCACTCACTGAGATAAATCGTTTTTGTATTATCAGAGGAAACACTTGTACCTCAGTTTCCACGACCTTTACTTCTTTTTCACCACTCTGCCTAATGGTGTAATTTTTTTGCACATACATCCAACGGGAATCCGTAATTGATGATATTAGATGATAAAGTTTTGTCCGACTTTTTAGTCGCAATTCTGATGAATATACTGAGCAATTATTCACCCTATTTATATATTATTTGGTGTTTTGTAATGACATGGTTGTTGGATCTGTTGGCCTCTTAGGCGAATAAATTATTTAATCTCTCTTTTGACTATAATCGATGACGGGATTTTGTTAGGAGTTACATATATATTGGCACGCATAATATAAATATGAAAAAATAAATTTTGTTGCAAAATTAGATTTTATTATTTATTTTTTTACTTTCAATCATTAAGATAATTTTTTGACATTTCAGTGAGTTGCATTTTTATTTACTGTTTTCTTTGTTTGTTACCAAAAAAAGTTTTTTTTATAATTAAATTATTGAGTAATTGTAAAATATATAAAGCTTAAAATATGAAGAGTGTAAAACAAGAAACATCGAAAAATTATATCGGAAATTAAAGATATTTGTTTAAAAATAAAATCTTTTATTGATATTTTGAATATTATCGAATAAAGAAAACGAAAACGTTCGAAAAAATTCGTTCAGAAAACTTTCAGAATATTTCACTTAATTACATTTGGTAAGTTTTTTTTGTTTTTGTTAAGTTGTTATTTTAGTTTGGTTTTTATTATTAGCCGTTCAAAATGAATATAACATCAACAGATAATCATAAAGATTCATTTCAAGATTCTTGGAAATTGTTTTAATGGATGATTGAAAAGAATGGCTAAGCACATTGTGTTTAAGCCTCACATCTGTAGTTTTTCGTACATCATCAGTCAAACGTCATTTTGAATCCAGCCATTCATCGATTGCAAAATTAAGTTTTGAAGAAAGAAAACATTTCTTCCAATCAAGTAATATGAACAAATTTTTAAGATCGACAAATAATATAACTGCCGCTAGTTTTAATATAGCAAACGAAATTGCTAAACACGGAAAACCATTTACTGATGGTGATTTTTTAAAACTACTCTTTTGAATTGTGCTGAAAAACTTTTTGAAGACTTCGATAATAAAGATAAAATAATCATGCGCATTGAAAACGTTGAAATATTTTCCAAATTTAAAATTTTTTTATCCTAAACTTTACCCTTCTTTTCCTGCCATTTATTCCTATTTCTAATATTGCTTTACCTTTCGTTTCTAAAACACTATTATTTGCACATCTCAATGTATCAGTCGTTGTTGTAAGTTCTACATCTTTAAGTTTCTCAAATTTGCTCCAACTCATGACATTTACTGTAGCTCCTGTGTCGAGCAAGCATTCCATTTTCTAGTCTTGTATTCTAATCGTTACACTTGTTTGGCCTTGCATTTTATAATAACTAATAATATCATTTTTCCATTCATCTAATGAGAGAATTTGTATTTTTCCTCTTTCTCTTTCTGCAAAATTATTACATTATTTTCCTTATGTATTATTATTTTTATTATTACATTGTTTTCCTCTTCCGTTACCTCTATATCTTTCACATCTTTTTCTATAATATATCCTATTTTGCTTTTATTATAATCATTAATAATTTGGGAGTCAGCATCGCTGTTTAATACACTGCTCGACTATCTCCTATTCTATTAGGGCATTGATATTTTGGAATTCTCTGTATTTATCTTCTATTCTTTCATCATTTGGTTCGTCTATGAATGCTACGTATCTCTTGTCTGCTTATCTTGCATCATTTCTCGTTCCTTGATAACCATTACCTACATCGTATCGCTCTTGTTGTCTACCAAAGTTCTCATTGATTCTCCGATATCTCGTTCTCTTCAAATTTATGTAACAATCTGCCTCTTTATGACCTCCCAAGCTACACCTCGTACACCTTATTTTTTGACAATCTCTTCTCACGTGTCCCGGGGTACAACACGCTTAATATTCAACTACCTTTCTCTGCTTATGTGGAAAATGACGTCTTACGTGCCCTTGTCTTCCACATGTAAAACATGTAACTGCCTTCTTTGTTATGTAATCTCTACTCAAATGTCCTACCTTGTGACATGTCCAACATTCGTTCTTAGTTCTGTTCGGTCTTTCTTCTCAATACTCTCTCGGCTCGCTATTAACTCTCGGTGATACAATATTTCTTGCTTGATTTGTTACCGCGTCTTTGTAACTTCTTATTATATTCTGTTCTGGCCTTCTTTCTCTCACTGCATAGATCTTATCTGCAACTATACGAGATTCATGTAACTTCTTGATTTTTTTCTTCACTTCCGTTGTTCCTTTGGTGTCACTTAGACACAATTCTCGTTTCAAAGTCTTCTCGGCTGCACAGTGTACCAGCAGATATTCTGTTAAACTTTCCTTGTTTAACTCATGCTCCAATATTTTATGGACTAACTCGTCTATGATAGTAAAATATTTATCGGGCTCTTCACTCGTCTGTCTATATCAGTGTTTCCCAAACGGTGTCCACGGCACACTAGTGTGCTGTAAGGTTGAACCAGGTGTGGCGCGAGACTTTTTTACCAAAAAAGTTGGTAATATAAAAAAATTACAAAAACTATATCAAGCTTTTTATTGTGAAAAAGTCGCTTCTGTGGATCAAAATTACAAAAAATTGTCTTTATTACCTTATAAAAATCTCGTAATCATATTTAATTAGTATAGACTAAAAATTACCTTTTTTCTATATCATTGGAAAGTCAAAAAATTTGTAAAAATATTTGATTTTCTGTCAGGTGTGCCGCCAGCGAGAAAGGTTTGGGAAACATTGTCTATAGGACATAGCAGATTGTAAATCCTCTGCCAAACTTGTTTTCTTGACGAATACCTTTCGCAATCTTTCCTTATGACATTTGATGTTTTGGTATATATATATATATATATATATATATATATATATATATATATATATATATATATATATATATATATATATATATATATATATATATATATATATATCTGATCTGTTTGTCAATCAGTAATTCGACATTCATTTCTTGTCTTGAAGTAGGCATTTGTACCACTTTAAAATATTTATCGCATTTTTTATTGAAATGTTACAACATCATATCTTCTATGATAATCGTTTGGAAATAGCTTCTTTATGAAGAAATCAATATACGTGGTCGCCATATTAGAAGCTGCTATCACATCTTCTAAATTATTTTTTAAATCCGGTTCAAAAGTTAACGTCATTATTCCAAGTATTTATTTAATGAAATATTGTATAATTTTCAAACAAACTTTCAGCGCTGAATAAAATATTTTCAAAACCATTTATTAAAATTTCGATATTAAAATATATTTATTTAAAAATTATTTACTAATAAAATTTCTTTTAAAAAGCTTGTTTAATTTTTCAATTTTTCAATTTAAAAAATTCAATTTAAAAATAATTTTAAAATTAACTTAATAGTCCATTATTTATCATTTAAAATTATCCTAATAAATCATTGAAATATTTAATTCTCAGTTGAAAACATCTCACAACGATAATAGTGGTAAAAAAGGAAAAGTAGTACGAAGTACCTTTGATTTAAAGAAAAAATTATAGCGAAGTTTGAAGCAGGAACACAAGTTGCCGATTTATCCCAGCAGTTAGGGACGGAAAAAATGTCCAACTTAGTTTTGCTACTGGCCGAGGTGGAGTGGGACAATGAATAGTTTTGAGTGATGAACTAAGGAATCCAGAGCCTGAATACAACCCGAGAAGATCCTAACAATAAGCTAAAAAAACATTAACTCTATTTTTTTTCTTGGTTTTACTTATTGCTTGCTGATTAATATTAGTAAAAGTTTTATTTTTTCAATTTTGTTTAGTTCTGAAGTTATTATTTTAATTTGAATAAATAATTTTATTAATAGTTCATTTCATTAAAGTTGTTGAACAATTGATAAAGGAGGCTAGAAACAATTAAACAAAATTTATGCCACTATCACTTTGAAACCAAAACGGCTTTTAAAAAATTAAAATCGCAACGAATTCAACTGAATGAGACCGACGTTGAAAAACATTGATTTAAATAATCTAGTTAAATTTAAAAAATTTTAATATTTTTGGATTTACGAACAAATTCAAATTTCTCGAAAAATGATGTCTGAATTTTACGTTCATTAAATGTTTCCAAACATTTTACTAAGATAAACTAAACTAACCAAAACTCCTAATATAAAAATTATAAAAATGCCGCCTACAAAATGAATAACCAATCAAATCTGAGAAATTATGGAAAATCCAAATTTTTTTGCAAATTTTGTCTGGATTTCAAAATGCATTTATTTATTAATAATAAATTCTAATTTAAGAATTTAAATATTAAAAAAAATTATTTAATTATTTATTTAATGTTGAAAATAAGAATTATAAATTCCTTAATAAATGGACTTTAAAATATGAGTAATATTTGAACAAAATGAATCCGATTAAAAGAATGTAAAATAAATGTTGTAAATAACTTACAAAATAAATTCTGCTATCACTAAAATGACCGGATTATGCAGGACTTTCACAGATTTGTCCAGAAAGTGTCTTACCTTAATATTTGTAAAGTAACTTTTCCAATTAAATAACACTGCTTTGGTTTAACTTGTAACAATTATTTAAATTCAAATGTTTCAATTCAAGTATGTCATGAGCTTTTATCGAATTCACATTGCTTAAGTATTTAAAAAAAATCTATTTCAATAATTGCTATTTCAGTTTAAAAAGTTTCAGTGTACAAAACAAAAGTGCAAAGTTTAAATTTTTTTTATAATTGTGTCCGCAAGGTTTTTTTGCTTCATCTTCCTTCTGTTTTTTGTAAGTTGTGTACAATATGATTAGATATACAATACGGTTAAATAATTAGTAGTCTTTAAAAATGAAAATATGCAATTTACACACTTTTAGTGAAGAATTCCATAATGCACACATTTTTAGTGTCTAATATAAAGTAACCAGACGTCCCGGATTAGGCAGTTTTGATTTGAACATGTCCCACATTCTAATAAAGAATATCTGGTCACTTTAACTATCACAGAATTATTTATAAAACAATATAATAGCCATATAACTATCAAGCCATTTCACAATGTTTATTAATTGAAAATATTTTGACATAAAGTAGGTTCTGTTCATTCTATATGAAATGTTATTGAATTTATTTTCCTTTCAGTGTCTTACATAGTTATTTATATTTTGTAAATAATTCCGCTATCAACAAATCATTTTTTAATTTCAACATTACTCATCAAATAAATTTATTTAATATTTCAATTCTCAAATTAGAATTTGACATTCAGACTAAATTTGCATTTGCAGTTTGGATTTTCCAAAATTTCATAAAGTTGATTGGATTATAAAATTTTTTAATTTATCTTATAAAAAATATTTCAATATTTTCATAAATAACCCGTACTTGAATATTTGTGTACATGATAAGGGCTATTTGGAATTTTGCTACTCAACTAAATGGCCACATGACAGATTTTAGATCCACAGCCAAAATCTATTTTAACGCCCCCTATAAGGTTAAATAAATATAATGAAATGTTTTTATAAGAAAATATTACGATTTTAATCACGTAATTGATATTGACATCCGATATCGATGTCGGAATAATTAGACAATCATCAAAGGAAGCTGATGTGAACTCGAGGTGAAATTGGTATGATTCAATAATTCTTAGAAGATTGAAAATAACGTTTACAAAAAATAACCTAAAGAGACGAGCCGCCAGTTGATCGAACTAAGCAATATCAGATCAGAGAAGAGAAACTAAAGAAAATTCAAGTAAAGCTACAGATAATTATAAATTATCGTATCAGAAAAAGTGATTAACCCTTGTGATAACAAATATCTACGAAAGGTGCAAATATATTGAATAATTGTAATTGATAAAATTTGAATTGGTTCTGTGTTGGATTTTAGTTATTTGTTTGGGAAAGGACACGAGGAGTCAGAGATAACCGACTTTAATAAATCACAACCCAACATGATTGTTCTCATTTAGGAGTGTTCACTATAAATGTATTAAGTTTATATTTCAAAAAAAAATTATGTTTATAATTATGTTTATTTTTTGTTTATAATTAAAAAAATATGCTTATAATATCTGATTATTTTTCAGTTTAATTAATCCAAGTAAAAATCCTTCTTACTGAAAAATATTTATACTAAAGAAAGGATAATTTTGTTATCATATATACCAGGGGTGCCCACTAATTTTTCTAGGAGAGCTACATTCACATCCAAAATGTGTATGCGATCTACTTTTTTAATACTTACATAATATTTACAAAATTAAATTAAACTAAATTAAACTAAATAACATTTTGGAAATGGTGAAATCAAAATTAAAAAATGTTATTTAGTATTACCATAGAAATGGAACACAGAACATGAAAATTGGCAAAAAATTTAAGCATAAAACAGAAATTTTATATAAAATCTAAATTTATATAAAAAATATTTTTTTTATGAAGATCTACTAAAAAATCCTTCGCGATCTACCGGTAGATCGCGATCGACCTTATGGGCACTCCTGATATATACAAATGTTCATGTGTCCATGATTTATCACGTGATTCAAAGGAAAATGAATTAAGATATCTAAATGATTGTAATGATGCCACAAATCCAAGGCACCTTGCAGATATTCGTCTCTTCTGAATCTTCAGGGGATGTTTTGTAGTGATAAATTCACTTTAATATTGTTTAATAAATTGTTCAAATTTAAATCCTCTTCATCATTTTCTTAATATTATGTCTACTTTTTCGAAGACCTAACCTTATCTAAATTGTCACAATATTGTACCCTAGTATTATTTTCACTTTCATCGTTGATTTCAATTAATTTTGAATTTCCTGAGAATAAAAGTATGTAAGTTTCACACATTTTTACTTCGTTCATTTTCTCGTTTAGTTGGTTTTTTGAGAACTTTACATGTTGGACAAAGAATATTATAATTATTGACGAAGTTCACTATCATTGCAGATTCAATATATAATAATAATAATAAGTTTTTTGGAGTATTCCCTATTTAGTAGATGATTTACTGATTTTTGATTTGATAATGGTGTATTATTATACTAAATTGTCTAGTTAAATTAAAGGAATGTTAAAAAATTGCAACAAAATTCGTGCAAGGCATTCTAACAAACAGAAGCACGAGAAAATGTTTCATAAACACATTTTATTTATATTATTTTTTTAATGTAAAATTTTAGATAGAATTTAGAAAAACATAAAATTTGAATTGAATCATGGGCGCCCGCAGAAATTTTTCTAGGGGGGGGCAAAATATTTTTAGTAATGCTTTAATGTAGTTTTAATTTACTGTAGCGTATTTGTATGGTGAAAGAACGGACAGGACACTGTAGTAATGAAGGGCATGCTGTAGTAACAAATTTTTTATTAATTTTTTTATTATTTGATTATTTTCAATCAATCCAGGGGCCAAGTACCCCACTTGCATCGCCCATGAATTGAATTAAACAACTTTGAGGTTAAAATTTCTTATCAACAGAAGAATTAAGTTAGGTCCACGAAGACCGGTCCTACGTACTTTAATAATTGTTTTAACTTCATTTCTTTAACTATTTAAATTCAATACATATAAATTATCTATACCACTGATTTATGAATAGACGTGTATAAATATAAGAATGGTTTACCAAATTATATTGATTAATAATTTTGATTGGTTCATTTCTCTCTGAAATAAAATTGTGACGAAAAACCAGCCAATGAAACTGCAATTTATAAATAAGAACAATTTCAAATGATTTAGGTTTTTCCAAAAATTGAAATAATAATTATTATGAAGTTGAATAACATTTGATATTAGTATATTATTAGATGAATTTTCTATTTTTGGCATGAGTTTCTTGACAAAATTGTTAGCCCGATTCCAACTCAGGATTAGGAAAATTAATGTTTGGGGGGGGGTGGTTGGGGAAATAGTATAAAATCGCATAAAAACACCAAAATGCCAGTTGGTCGAAAAAGTAAAAAATTTAATTAAATTAAAAGGGAAATTGGAGACGAGGTGAAACCAAGTTATTTTCCAACCTAGATTGTGTTGTGATAGTAAGGTTTGGTATTCATTGGGTATCTACTCCATCAAGACCAATAGTCAAGTGTATTCGGTTTTGTTTGAAATAAAGTTACTTTTGTTGGGGTTCGTAAAAAATAAGTTGGAATGTGCAAAACATTAAATGAGAAAATCAATAAAATTCGAAAACTTATAAAAATCTAAAATTAATTAAAAATTTGAAAAAAATCAAAATGACGTATTCCGAGAGAAATTCCGAGACGAACAGAGATATAGCGATGAAATGAGTTTACTATACATACCGTTAAACGGTGAAAGTTAGTCCAGAGCTGAGAAAAAACAATGATATTTCCATTGGCAATGTTAATGACAGTTATTTTATGTGCAATAATTTCAAAAGTTATGATTGTTCACAAACCGAAATGGGGAAAAAATGTCAGTGCCCGGGCGCGTATCCGAGAAAATTGAAAACGATGATAAATATCATATATATCAAGAATCGGATTTGCGACGAACGCAGGTTAGAGAATGCATTGTTAAATGCACAACTGTTGTATTTTTCTGTGGTAAGTGGAATCACACATCACTGATAAAAATGCACGCAATTCCACGAACCGTGGATGTGTTACCCAAAAATTGCATAACTGGCAATTTGCTGGCAAGGGTTGATAAATGATACGCAAATTCGCTCACTGTTTCATTTGGATTTTGAACTTTGTTATAAAATTTTTGACGCATTAATCTCTTTATATCGCCTCGTCAGTGATAAATTACTCCAAAGGTCAAATCCATATCCCAAGTTCAGAGTGAAATTTGAACCAAGAAAGTCAACAGCCAATCCAAATGAGGAAAGAGGAAGACACTTCAATGTAGTTATTGTCAGAAAATGAGCCATCATATAAATTATTGCTGGTTTAAAAATAATATTCGAAGAAGCCCTAACCCAGTTCAGTGTGATTATTGTCAAAGAAAAGGACATAGTAATAGTCAATGTTGGTTCAAAAATAACGAACAGCGCAGTCCAAAAGGAATATAGCCAAAATGGTTGAAAAGTAATGGCAACAAAAGTTTTAACAGAACGAATATCAGTAACCAGAGAACCAATGATAATATACAGTAAAACCTCTACTTAAGACCACCTCCCTAAAGAGACCACCTCTAGTTAAGACCTCTATTTCTGCGGAACCAAATTTACACAGTAGTTTACTGGGACAAATAACCCTCCATAATAGGACTACCCCTCTCGTTAAGACCACTTCGTAAAAAATATTTTTAGTTTAAATATTTTTTGTTTAAATATTTTTTGTTTAAATATTTTTTTAAAATTAAAATAGGAGTAAAAAAAACGAGAAAGGAGCTTACATTGAGCGAGAAGATGGATGTTATTAAATCTTCTGAGCGAGGAGAAGGACAGAAACTTATTGCAAGACGATTTTCTTGTAGTAAAACGCAAGTCCACAATATCATTGTTAATAAAGAAGAAATAAAGGAGCTTTGTAACAATAATGCAAATAAAAAACTAAAACGACTAACAAATCAGCAGTTTAAACTTATCAATGAGTATGTTCTAGAGTGGTATGAAAACAAAGTGCTGCGAGGCTTTCCTATTAACGGAGAATTGTTGAAAGCATCAGCTAAGAAGATAGCTATTAGTCTAAACAACAATGTGTTTAAAGCTAGTAATGGCTGGTTGGAGAAATTCCTCAAGAGAAACAATATTACTTTGAGGGTTTTATCA
The DNA here is from genome assembly GCA_959609185.1 of Schmidtea polychroa. Lineage (NCBI taxonomy): Eukaryota > Metazoa > Platyhelminthes > Tricladida > Dugesiidae > Schmidtea > Schmidtea polychroa. The sequence goes on along the minus strand of CAUHTR010001495.1, from coordinate 22,065 downwards.
GGTGAATCTGCTTCCGTAGAACCATCTGTGCTATCAGATTGGTTTTCGAAAATCCCAGATGTTATTACAAACTATGAAAAGAAAGATATCTACAACATAGATCAGACTGCTTTATTCTATAAAATGTTGCCAGGGAAATCTTTGGGTCGTGCTGGAGAAAAAACATATGGAAGTAAAAAATCCAAACAAAGAATAACACTCATGCTTTGTGTTAATATGTTGGGAGAAAAAGAGCCACCGGTCATAATTAATAAATCTTTAAGGCCTAGGTGCTTCAAAAACATCGATATGTCTAAAATGGGTGTTGAATGGCATGCAAATAGAAAGGCTTGGATGACCAGTACAATTTTCAAGGAATAGTGTACCAAGTTCAATGAGAAGCTTTTAAAAGAAAAGAGAAGAATCCTGATAGTATTGGATAATGCAACGTGTCATCCTAAAATGGATTTAAGCAATATAAAATTTGCATTTCTTCCTGCAAATACTACCAGCAAATCTCAGCCTTTAGACCAAGGTATAATTAGATCTTTCAAGCTGGAATATCAAAAAAGAATGCTCTCTTCATTATTGTCGTTTTATGAAACAACTGCCAATGTAGAAGAGTTGTTGAAAAAAATCAATCTCTCTAATGTTGTTGAGTTTGTAAAGGAGTCTTGGAATGCTGTTAAGCCGTCAACAGTTGAGAGCTGTTTTAAAAAATGTGGGTTCTGCTCGGATATCACGGTTAAACCAGATATTATAACTGAGATCGAACAAGACGTAACAGATTTAGCTAAGAAGCTTGATTTCGACTTTGACCTTAGTGAGCTTGACATTTCTCTTGAACAAAACTGTTTTGAGAGTGACTGGGAAGAAAAACTGATTTCTTCTTACACTAGTTTGGATGATGCATCAAGTGAGGTTTCTGAACAAAACGAAGAAGAATCTGATTTACCAAAAATTGATTTAAAAACATCTTTATCTTATATTCAGCAGATTAAGAATCTTGGAATGGAACTGGGTGACAATAAATTAGTTGACATAATGTTTCAAGCTGAACAAAAGTTGACGAATATGATAGTTTTTGATAACAGTGAATCCAAATCGAAGAGACAAACAACATTAGATGAGTATTTATAATAAAATTTTCAATTTAAGTCTAGTTTTCTTTATAAAAATAAAATCCTCTCTAATAGGACCACCTCTAGTAAAGACCACTTTTGGTCCGGAACCAAGGGTGGTCCTATTAGAGAGGTTTCACTGTACAATGCTATAATTGTGGAAGGAAAGGTCATGTCTCTCGAAATTGTTTTGTAAAATCCAGATCCCGTCACCGCGGAGAAACATAGTTAATTTACAAGGCTATGGATATCGCTAGATCTTGCACAAAGGGTAATATATTTCAAAGGCCGATAACGAGATTCCAGAAGATCAAATTACAATCTGACAATATAGGTTTTGCGCAAACGGATGATTTTAATGAGAGGATTGAAAATGAGATGAAACAGATGAGTAGACGCTTGGATCGATTAATGTGTAAATTTGAATCTGACGAGAAATTGAATAACCACATGATGTATGAGTCGCAGTAGGAAGGATCAGAGACGGATTCTAAAAAGAAGTTGGATGAAGAAGACATAGAAAGAGAAAAAGTAACAATGATTATGCTGAGGATCAACAAATTTATTGAAGCGAGAGCAACAGAAACATCCAAAATAATCTCATCGCTCAAGGAATTGAATCAATTGAGCATACGAAAATTGAAAAGTGTAATTGAGCAATGTGCCAATTATTATGATGCAAATTTGAAAGATGGAAACGAAATAGAAAATGTGATGAAAATATTCTGGAAAACGTATGGAGATAATGCACTTTCTCGATTACTTTATATGGTCCCTCATATCTGTCCTGGCTTTTGTTGCGTGTTTCTAATTTTACTAACACATCATCTCCTACGTCAAATTTCCTCCTTGTTTGTTCTTCTTGTTCTTCCTTTACTTGTTTTTCTTTTGACCCGTATCATTTCTCCCTGCTAATCTTTTTTCCAAAAACTATCTCTGCCGGGCTTATTCCTGTCGTTTTTTGTTTGGTTGCATTTAATGTAAATTCGACTTCTGGTAGTATCTCTGCCCCTCCGTCTTCCTTCTGTCTCGTAAAGTAGCATTTATCAGCTCTCGTATTGTCCTGAATTGCTTTTCTATCTGTCCATTTGTTTGGTGATGGTATGGACTCGAAAAACATAACTTATTATCAAGTTTCTTTGTGAATTCTCTCAACATTCCTGATTCAAACGCCTTCCCACAACCAACTTTTATCTCGTTTGGACACCCGAATCTTAAAATCCAGTTTTCTAAAATCGTTTTTTTTATTGTTTCTTCGTCTTGTCTTGTTATAGCTGTCAGGACTTGATACTTACTATACTGGTCTATTATACCCAATATATACTTCTTACGTCCTTTTGTTTCTTGCATTGGTTCACATATATCCACAAATATAATTTCGAACATTTCGGTTGATTCTAATTTTTTTACTGGTTCCTTCGTTGTAATTGTTATAGCCTTGGTTTTTTGACAAGTCTCACAACTTCGAATAGTTTCCTGAATCTGACTCCACAGGTTTTTTCCAATATATCTATCTTTCATATAATCGGCTATCTTCTCGACTCCAGCATGACACAATAGTCTATGTATTTCCTTTATGGTTTCTTGTATCTCGTTTTCAGGTATCATCGTTTTCTTTCGTAATTCTTCTTCCAAATTTATTTATTGATTGGTGCTTCTACCTTCTTCTCTGATCGAGTCTAGTAATCTAGTTTTTATCTTACCTTTCTTAGCTTCTTCGTGAGCCATTTGACATTGAACACACGTTTCACATTTAGTTCTGGACACCATGTCTGCATTTTGGTGATTAACACCCTTTCTATATTCAACGATTATATCCAAACTACTCAAATAATTGATCCAGGTTTGGAATTGTGAAGTAATTGGCTTCTTGGTTGTCATCATAAACGTGATCGCCTTGTGGTCTTAAAATGAATACAAAAATAGTATACCGCCAATAGTTCCTTCCTTGTAATGCAATATCCTTTTTCATGGCTCGTCATCGAGTGTGATCCATACGCAATTACTCTCTCCTTTCCATCTTTATCTCTTTGCGAAAGTACTGCTCCAATGGTATCAAAACTGGCATCAGTATCTAAAATGAACTCCTTTCTCAGATCCGGAAAGCATAGAATCGGTGCCGTTGTGAGTGCTAACTTCAATCCCTCGAATACGTTATTCGTTCCTTCAGTCCATTCCAGTTTTTTGTTACTCGGACCGCTACATAATTGTTCTAACATCCTTGCCTTCTTTGCATACTCACTGATGAATCTTCTATAATAATTACAAATGCCTAGAAAGCTTCGAAGTTTCTTTACGCAACTTGGCTTCCCAAAGTTTTGTATAGCCTGAATCTTAGAAGGATCGGTCTGTACTCCTTTTTTGCTGATTATGTGTCCTAAGAATCTGATTTCTTTCTTTATTATTTGACACTTTTCTGGGTTAATCTTTAGTCCTACTTCATCGATCGCTTTTAATACTTCACTGAGTATTGTTTAATGTTTTTCTTTACTATTCGAATAAATCAGAATGTCATCCAAATAGACCATTGCTCCATTTATTTTGCCTATTACCTTTGTCATCATTTCCTGGAACGTACCTGGTGCTGCAGCGATTCCGAACGGCATTCTATTGAAACAGTATTGCCCTTTCTTTGTTGAGAATGCTGTTTTCTCTTGCGAATCTTTGTCTAACTCCACTTGGTAATATGCATTACCAAGATCGATTGAGCTAAATTAAACGGACCCTCCTAACACATCTAACATCTCGTCTATGTTTGGCATTGGGAATGCCTGCCTCTCTGTTACTGCATTCAGCTGTCTGAAATCCAAGCATAGCCTAATATCTTCTTTCTCTTTTTTCCATACGCAGATTAACGGCGTGTTCCACGGAGAGTTGCATTTCCGTATAATCCAGTTTTCGTACAAATTTTGTATTGCTTCTTCAATTTTTTTTTCCAAATTCAATGGTTGATGATATGGTTTTATGTTTATCGGTTCACCTCTTGTAATTATCTTATGTTTTACCAAATGCGTGCGACCCACATCCCATTTATCCGCCATAAACACGTTTCCACTGTTCGTTATTATTTCCTTCAATTTACTATCCTCATCAATCTTTAGATGTTCCAACGCTCGCGTCAATCTTTCTCCATCCTTTATTTGTCTGCCGAATTTTGCTTCAATGTTACAAATATAGTTCTTGTCTTTTTCACTAGATTCGATATCTTTCTTTTTTGTCAGCCTATATCCAAATGCTTCTTGTAATTCTACTCCTCCAATCACCTCTGGTGTCACTTTCTCAGCCACAATGAATCTAACTTCCTTAGAAATATCTACGATAGTTACTTTAACCTTTGTTCTTCCAATTGTCTCTATCGTACTTTCGTTTGCACATCGTAACTTATCGTCGCTTCTCATCAATTGTTGTCCCCGTAACTTGTTAAAACAGTTCACACTCATTACATTTATTCATGCTCCGGTGTCTAATAAACAGTCGAAAATTTCCCCATTCATCATTACTGTTACACTAGGTCTTCCCTGTAGCTTGTTATATACAATTTCTACCTCCTGCCCCGTTTCAATTGTTCCAATTCTTTCCACTTCCTCTTCAAACCTTTCTCTCCTTAGGAACCTGTATACTTTCTCACTTACCCTTCCTACATTCTCCCACTTTTCTACCCCTTGAGGATATCCCGTCGACATTTCTGTTAGTATATGGCTCCAACCAACTCGTCTACTGGTGGAGCCCTTTTGTTTGGGTACGTCCTACTAAAATTATCTTCATTTGTCTCTACGCACGATTCCATTTCCTCTTTTTCTTCGATTCCATTAATCCGGCTGTATCTGTTTCCTGTCGGTCTTTGTTTCTCTATTGATTTCTTGTAACTCGACTTTGTATAACATTCTTCTGATCTATGACCATTTTTGTTGCATCTTTTACACCGTATTTCTTGACATAACCTTCTTATATGGCCTTCTTTCTCACAACCAAAACATCTTGGCACTTTTTTATCTGGACAATTCCTACTGATATGTCCGCTTCTGTGACATGTCCAGCACTCCATCTTACTTCTTACTGGACATTCTATTTTCGTGTGGCCTATTTTGTGGCATAGCCATCACTCTGGTTCTTCTCATCGCCTGCCTTCTTCTCTTTCATCTTTCTGCTTGTACTGTCCTCTTCCCTGTGGATCCTGATAGACCACTCTTGCATAACTTTTCAAAGCGTTTATCTGATTTCTCTGACTGTCCACTTTATCCATCAGAATTAATTTTTCCTTTATCTCCTCTGCGCTTTTTATCTTCCGCAATATTACTTCTTCTCAACTTCTTTATTCTCAGCACTTACTATCAACATCTTTGCTGTTATTTTCTCTCTGGCGAATTCTTTATTCTCAAACAACCTGCCGACAAGGTCCTCCACTTTTTAAAAATATGTTTCAATCTCTTCGCCTCTTCTTTTATAACTTAATAAACTTTCCATATCCTTTATTACGTCTCTTTCGTAATCAAATGCCATTCGTAACCTGGCTTGAAATCCTTCTGCTTTTTTAACTGTCTTTGCATATTTCTCCAGTAAATCCTCGTCGATCATACATGCAGTCAATCTTTCCTGTTCTTTTTTATTGATGCCTTTAGCATCGAAATAAATCTCGCATCTTCTAATGAATTTTTCCAACTCATCATCTTGACAGAACACCTTTGGCAATAGTCTTTCGGTAATCGCGTCGGTGTTTACCGCTGCCACCATATTAAGATTTTCATCCGTTAGAACATTAAAATCTGTTTTCAAATCACTAAATAATTCCATAAAATTTATTTAATAAATTATACACTCAAAAACTTGTCTCTTCTTATTTTTGTTATTTAAACAAATTTCAGTCTTCTTTTTAAAATATTTTTCAATAAAAATATTTTTTAAATTTAACAAAATTTCTAATTAATCTTTAAGAATCTTTCAACTTCCTCATAAGGTGAATGAACTTATTTGAACGTTGCGAAATATCTAGTCATTGATTTAATGAGTGCCAGTTGAAAATGCAACATCAGTGTTAAATCCCATCCTAATAAAAAATCAAAGATCCAGGTAGTAGGGTATAAGGTGGACTCACACCGCATTACTTTATTACTAAAAGTTTTAATAAATGCCGCCGCTGAATGAGGTGTGTATGTGGACAGTATGGAAATGCTGGCGCAGGACAGGAAACCGCGATGATGCATAATGTGCGCTACTGGCGTGCATGTAGGCCAAACAACCGGTTCAAGACGCCATTCGAAAGTTATGTTGCGTTGAGTATTGTTGAGGATACCTAAATAATAATTAATAAAGAAATAAATAAAATTACCTGGGGAAGATCGCCATGACAAACGGGACGATCTATAGAGACTCAGAAAGGAAAACGGAGGTGAAAAGAAATTAAAAATGAGAAAGAGAAAGGAAATAAAAGTTATCAAACAAGAAAATAAAAATCAAGGTTAGTACTAATTTATTAGTACAAAAAGGAAAAGGAATTTTGAAATCAGGGAAAAAGGAAAACAACAATATCCTTATCTCGACAGCCTGCGAGTGATAACAGAATTGCTGGGAGAAGGCGGTTAAAATAAAAAGGGAAAAAAGCAAAATATCTCGACATCTGTCAGAGATATAGTTGAATAATAAAACGAAAAGAAGTTATTGATTATTTGAATAAAGTTTGAAAGAAAGTCAAAGAAAACAACCAGCTCAAAATCCCAGTTTAGAAACCAATCAGTAATTTGTGATCTTTTAATCCGGTGTTATACGAAAGTGCTATTCCTCACCGAGTGTTGCAATACGCACTGTATAGTCACCCAGCAGAGTGTTGAATTTATTGTCAGTGTCAAGTGAAAATTTATTTGTGATTATCAATAAAGATTTCTATTGTCAAGTGTTATTTGTGAATTATATAGACACGCTTGGAGTCAGAGTAACATTAAATTTTATCACCAACTCAATAACCCAACATATTTTGGTGAGCCCGACGTGATCAAAAGTTGGTGAAAAGATTGTTAAAAGGAAAATTGTGAAAATAAAGTGTGTTAAATTGAAATTATTAAAGTTATTGTGAAAAGGTAAATTATTTATTGTAATAATAAATTGAGATTTAGATTTTGTGCAAATTGAAAACGAAATAATTTATTAAAGTGAACCGATATTATTTACGAAGCCAGAGTAAAAAGGAAGCTATAATGAGCAGTGAAGATTTACCAGTTTCAGTTATTAAAGAAAATAATGATTTTGCCAGTTGTCAAAGATTGCCAGTAGAGCAATATGGAGGAGATCCAATTATTTTTGTTGATTTTATGAGCGATTACTATATGTATGCAACGGCTTATGGATGGTCTCAAGCAATAATGATTCAAAGATTACCCTTATATCTTAAAGGAGCTGCTAGAGCGGTTTGGCAACAAATCGACAGGAAAACAATCGGTAATGATTGGGCCAAATTAAAAGATGCATTGGCTGCTAAACTTATTGGAGGAGGTATAAAGAGATTAATGCGTCAGAAATTTTATAATAGAGTTCAAAATCCAAATGAAACAGTGAGCGAATTTGCATATCATTTATCGACTCTTGCCAGCAAATCCTTTGAAGAAGATTCGAAACAACCAGGATTAGCCCAACAGATGCAGGAACTGATTCAAGATCAATTTTTGTCCGGAGTAAATAAAGAGATAAAAACGGCATTATGTTTTGTAGACTATGACAATTTCGATGAACTAGTTAAAAAGGCAATGAAAATCGAATTGAATCTAAAGAGCTCTAAAAGTAAATCTGAGGTATTTGCAATAATTCCAGTACAAAAAGAGAGATCAGTAACCCCAACCCAAGACAATTGGGAATCAGGAAATAGATTTCAACGATCAAAGAGCCCATCACCCAAATGGAGAAACGATAATAATATGAACAGAGCAAGCCAAAATTCACCAGGCACTGAGAGAGCTAAAGTTATTCAGTGTGATATTTGTAAGAAAATTGGCCATTATACAAATAAGTGTTGGTTTAAAAATAATTCTGAAAGAGTACCCAGGAGATTGAGTCCAGATTGGCAAAGAGATAATAGAGGAACGAATTTTCGGAGAGCAATTCGTAATGTGAAGTCAAACTTTAATGAAGTACAATGTTATCGCTGTGGTAGAAAAGGACATGTTTCTAGAAATTGTTTTTCAAGATCAAGATCACCATCAATGTCACCATCACCACAAAGAGATAATGTGAATTTAAATGGACAAATTCAATGTCATTTATGCAGAAATTACGGGCATATTGCAAGATCTTGTCCCAGGAATTCCGATAAATTTCAAAGAACGATTTTGAAACGAACAATTAGATTTCAGGATGAAAACCAATCAAAGAATAATGTTGCTTATGTTCAAAAAGATAAATTTAGAGAAAAAATTGAGAACTATGTCAAACAATTGAATCAAAAATTGAAAAAATTGATGGCGAAATTTGAATCAGATGAAGAAACAGATTCTTATATGATGACAAGACGAAAATTGAAGACAGATGAATCCAAACTTGATGATATTACAAGAAACAGAGTTAAAACGGATATGCAAAGTGAAAAAAATACAATACTTATTGCTAAGGCCAGAAAATTAGTAACAGAACCTGATGCGAATTCTCAGAAATTGACAGAAGTGTTGATGAAGCTAACGGAAATACCGTTGAGTTTAACCAAAATTAAAACTGTTATTAAACTTTGTACTGAATGTTATGCAGCAAGTGTGGAAAAGCGAGATGTATTTGAAAAGTATATGAAAGAATTTGGCCAAACTCTACGAAAAATCAAATGATTAGACCCGATATTTATTAAAACAAATACATTAGACGGCACCAAATCCGAGTATCAAATTGAAGCATACGGAAAAATACGCGAACTGAAAAGAGAAATAATGCACAAATGTGAAGTTTGGGCAGTAGAGCTTGGATTTATGGGCCGAGTGTTGGAAGACGACGAGTTTTTGATAGATTGTGGATTGATCCCCGGTGTTGAAAATGAGATACAAATAATAAGCATGATTGCCAATGAAAAACCAGTGAAATATGATGTCGATAAAATTAAATTTGAATTAAATGAAGCATTGATCAAGGAAGACACAGGTGATATTATTGATAAATTAAATAATATTTTGAATTTAGAATATGAAGTGCAAGATAAATTAAAAATTTTAGATTGTGTCAGACCATATGTAAATTATGATAATAAATATAGTGAAATGATAAAAAAGCTTATTCGTAAATTTGGACAAGAATTTAGAGAAAAAGGAGTTTATATTGAGCCATTCGTAATAATGTTAAAAATAAATGATCAAGAAGTGGAATGTACCAACGAGCATTGGTGTACGAAAGTGAGTAAGATACGACGGAGAGCAGCAGAAATTATGGGCAGTGATGGAATGATTGTATTGACATACAAAGGTTTTGAGTTAGATGATGATGAGTATTTATTTGATTGTGGCTGTGTACCACGAAAATTTGATGAAAATGGATCTTTGGCGAATCAGGAAACGTTTATTAATGATTTAGTTGCGATGAAACAGTTTGAATTAAAGGAAGTAGAAGAAAGCTTTAAAATGGAATTACCAAACTGGGAAAATGAGATAATGAGTAATGATGATGAGATGCACGATGAGCAAGAAATGAAAAGAGATGAAATAGAAAATGAAACTGGAGAGATTATTGTTAAAAATGAGATGAAGACTGAAAAAGATAAAATAGAAAATGAAGCGGAGCAGATTATTGTTGAAAATAAAATGAGAACTGAAGTTAAAAATGAGGCATATATGACCAAAATGACCATTGATAATGATATTAAATAAGATGTAAAATAATACAGAAATTTCAAGAGGAGAAAGATCAGAAAGACTCAAAGGAAACTGAGAAAATTGTACGTGCTCTAGTAAACGAATTATATGGTGAATCAACAGAAAGAATACAAGTTGAGAAATATGTGAGAAAAATCGCAAAGAAAATTAAAAAGAGATACAGTGTAGTGTTAAAACAAGCAAAAGAAAGTATGGAGTTTTGTGATGATAATGTAATAACTGAGATGATGACAAGGAAAATGGATAGAGAGATGGTGTTAACAATTATGAGTTATATATTGTTAGAAATCGGAACATATGATTACTCAGATATGGAAAAACAAGAGGAAATAATTAAAACGGCGAGTAAAGTTTTACATAAACATGTTGGCAAATGGATAAAAGAGAATGGAGGTTGGGAAAAGCTGATTAAACAAAAAATGAAACCAGTTGTTGAAATGAGAGAAAATTATGAAGGGGTCTTGAAACGAAAAGCCATGAAATTCCCATTTTTAATGTTCATGATTATGATATTATGTGCAATTACAACTCAAACGACGTCCTTAATTGCTTATGACTGTTCTCAAACAAAAATGGGAAAGGTATATTCGATCGTAGACATGACAGAATGTCCAGATGCACATCCACTGAGTTTAACAGTGGAAAAGGAGGTAAAATATTATGTATATCAAGAGTCTGGATTCAGACATGCCACAGTGAGAGAGTGCATTGTGAAAAGAACAAGTTTTGTATTCTATTGTGGCAAATGGAGTCACACATCATTAATAAAAATGCATGCAATACCGAGGCCAGTTGATGTAAATCCAGAAAATTGCATGGCTGCATTCCAGACCGGAGAACTGAAAATAAGTCCCGAAATTAAATTGAAGGCTAAATTGAATCATGCAATACGAGAAACGATTATTGAAAAAGGGGCGATAAAGGCCAATGGTGATTGTGAAGGCGAACCATATAAAATGAATGGGCAAATTATTGACAAAGTTGTTGTGATGGAGGAATATTTAACAGAATTGAGAGAATTTACAGGAGCTTTTGACGATGATACAGGCAAATTACAAACTCATCCATTCTGTAATATGAAACAAACCAGTTGTCAAACAGGAGAATCGATTTTGGTATATGAAGTAAAGACAAATTTGTGTAATTTGATACATTTGAAATCAATGAGTTTCAATGAAATGAGTGGCGAACAGTTGAGAGATAGACCGGAAAGTTTAAACGTGGAAGCAAAGCCGGATATGACAGTTAAAATTACGCAATTGAGAAAGAGAAAAACTCCAGTAGTTCTGATGTCAACTTTATTGGACGATGGGATGAGATTTATACGAAAACGAGTAGTGGATAAGTGCGGGCAAACGGTGTATGAGACGAATTATAAAGAGATTTATGTGTCCAAGAAAAGAGTCGAGGAAGCTCAAATTAAAATATATAGTACAGATATTAAATTGACAAATTATTTCAATAACAAAATAGATTATCTATTCCATTACAGCCAAAGCATTGTGGAAAATATTTATCGAGAAATGATATTAAACGATTGTAAATTAAACAAAGAAATATTACGAAATAGAATGGCGATGGCGGTCACAAATCCAAATTTAGTAGCACCTATGTTAATATCGGAAAACGGTGTATTTGCAAGGATATTTGGTGAAGCATTGTATAGCTATAAATGCAATGAGATTTCAGTACAAATTATAAAATACGAACAATGCACAAATGAATTACCAGTGAGTGTTAATGGTAAACTCAGATTTATGGAACCAATAACTCGGATATTGTTAGAGAAAGACGTAAACCAAAGGCTTTAAAATGCAACAGATTACTCGCACCATTATATCGATTAACGTCCGATTCATGGATATCTTTACCAGGTCACAAAGGAGTAAAAACTCCAGAAAAGCTCGAATTAACAAAGCTTGAGTATTTAAAAAATTTCACATCATTGGATAAATTAGCACAAACCGGATTGTATTCTCAAGAAGATGTTGAGGAAGCTAGAATGAATTTGTTATTTCCATCGAAAAAGGAACGAGTAATAACTGAAATGATTGATACTATACTACCAGGAGGCGAAGGAAAAGTGAACTATGATTATCTATTAACACCAGATCATTATAAAAAGGCAACGTATAATACGATGAAAAAGATATGGGGAAAATTTATGTTTTTAGGACAAGCGTGTGCGGGATTGATTGGAATTTATGTTATGATTGTGATGACAAAGGTAATAATATCTCAAATATTAACTACACACCAATTATATGTTATATCTGGTTGGTCATGGAAATTGATTATTGGATGCATACCGTTCTTGGCCAGATTTCTGATTACCAAGCATCAATACAAAGAAATGGGGAAAGTAAAATCACGATTAACTAACAATAAAAGAAATATTGATTCAAGTTCGAGTAATGGAAGTGGTATGGAGATAATGATAATGATAAACCAAGAGTACCCCCTATGTATTATTATAAAAATAATAAAACAAAAATAAATGATATAAAGGAAAAATCTAAATCTATGAGTTTATTACATACAGTACCACAGGCAAGTGGAACAGACACTTTCAGTCGATTATGTATTCCAAAAACTTTTATTCCAACAGCACCAATATATCCAGTGGAAAAACTAAAGGAAATGAGGCCAATTGAGAATATTGAATTAACAAATGAGCAAATTGTACCGACAAGTGCAGAAATTGAAAGAAGAAATATGCTGGGATTACCAGGAAATTATGCGTTAATGACAGTCGGAAATAAAGGCAAGCAACCAAGATTATGGGTGCAAGTAAATAAACATAAAGTTGAAGCATTGTTAGATTCCGGCTCAAGTAATACGATATTATCAGACGAAATATTGAGTTCAGATGAGAAAGCACAAATGGAAAATACAGACGAAGTGGTGAGATCAATGACGAAAAACAAACTAAATATCATTGGGCAGATTAGAGTCAAGTTTAATATTGGAAATCAGGAAATTGCTCATGATGCTTTAATAATGCGAAATTGTCCAGTGGAATGCTTAGTGGGTATGGATGTTTTAGCACAGGTAGAAGGAGTTTGTCTTGATTTGAAAACGGGAAATTTGATTATGGGAGAAACGGGGAAAGCCATTCATGAAACAGGAGACGTGTTTCTAAACCAAACATTAAGAGTTCCACCTCAAAGTGAAGTTATTTGTTATGTGAATACAATGGGAGTTCCAGATGATGAATTTATATTTCAACCAAGTGAAACATTAATCGAAAAGTATGATATTCCCATGTGCGACGAACTAGTGAAAGTCCAAGACCAATTAATTCCCGTTTATATTACCAACAATAATGATAAAGAAATAGCCTTAAGACCAAAAACGAAATTGGGAAAGTTGACAAAAATCTTAAAAATTGACAATAAAAGATTACCAAAAAATATAAAAATATACAAAGAACCTCAAGTAAACAGTAAAGATTTGACTCAAGAGCAAATACAAAAATTTATGAAATTATTGAGAAAATACCAAGACGTCTTTGCAAAACATGAATATGATCTAGGAGTTACTCATGTAATTGAGCACGAAATTCCGTTAATGGATGAAACTCCAATTAAATTACGATCATACAGAATTCCTTATGCACAACAAGAGGAAAGTGGTAGACAAATAAAGGCTATGAAGGAATTCAACATCATCAGAGACAGTTTCTCACCATTTTCTTCATCCATTGTTGTCGTTAAGAAAAAGGACGGTGAAATAAGATTTTGTATCGACTATCGAAAATTGAACCAAGTTACAAGAAAGGATACATATCCAATCCCAGTTCCTCAAGAAATGTTCGACAAAATGGGAGAAGCTCAATATTTCACTGTTATTGATTTAAATAAAGGGTATAATCAATTCAAAGTTAAAGAAGCAGATAAAGGAAAAACAGCATTCTCAGATGGAAAAGGTTTGTATGAATTTAATGTTTTACCATTTGGTTTGACAGGTGCACCAGCAACATTTCAAAGAGGAATGAATTTTGTACTGAGAGATATCCCACATGCTTTAGTGTATATAGATGATATTATAATATTTTCATGTGATTTCGAGGAGCATATGAGAGATGTGGAGAGAGTATTTAACAGCTTAGAGAAGCAAGTCTCAAAATCAAACCATCAAAATGTGAATGGGGTAAGTCAGAGGTAGTATATGTTGGGCATATTATCTCACGGAGAGGTTTACAACCAAATCCAGATAATGTTAAGAAAATCCAAGATTATCCTATTCCAAAAAATGTTGATGACGTCAGACAGTTTCTCGGGTTAGCAAGTTATTATAGAAAATTTATTAGAAACTTTGCACATATTGCTCAACCATTAACAATGTTATTAAAGAAAACTCTTAAATTTACGTGGAATAAAGCTCAACAAGATGCTTTCGAAATTCTCAAACAAAAACTTATAATTAATCCAATATTGCGATGCCCAGATTTTACAAAGATGTTCACACTAATGACAGATGCAAGTGGTTTTGCATTAGGGGCAGTATTGGGACAAAAAGTTGAAGGAGAAAAGGATCATGTCATTGCATATGCTAGCCGATCACTGAAACCCCATGAGAAAAATTATTCAACAATTGAAAAAGAAACTTTAGCTTTGGTATATGGGATAACAACATTTCGACAATATCTAGTAGGTCGGAAATTTATTGTTTATACAGATCATAATCCGTTACAATGGTTAATGAAACATCGAGATGCAGCAAGCAAATTGATAAAGTGGTCTATAGCCTTACAAGAATATGATTTTGAAATAAAATACCGAACAGGAATATCAAACGCTAACGCAGATGCATTGTCAAGGATCTCAAATGAGGAAATTAGTGTTGACCAGGAAGAAATAAGTTTGAGAGATACAGTATTCACAGTAATTAAAGCAGCAAACAATATGTCAGAGCTGCAACGAGATCAGGAAATGGATGATGAACTAAAACAAATAATCAAACATACAGTAATAATGAAAAAGGACAGTGAATTAAATCAATTAATTGAGAAAAAGCATAAATATGTAAAGGTATATTAAAGTGTATTAGAGGTGATGAATTAGTAATAGTTGTTCCAACTAAACATCGAAATACGTTATTGTTACAATATCATGATGGAGCATTGGGTGGAGAAAAACAATGCCACGATTAAAACTAAAGTATTTTTGGAATACAATGGACCAAGATGTAAAGCATTGGTGTAATACATGCAAAATTTGTCTAACTCGAAAGAATACAGGACAGAAAATAAAAGTCCCACTAAAACCAATGCCAATACCAGCAGCGCCAATGGAATTTTCAGCAATGGATATTATCGGGCCTTTACCCGAAACCGCAAACGGAAATAAATATATTGTTGTATTCTGTGATTATTTAACAAAATGGCCGGAAGCATATGCAATGCAAAATCAGAAGTCAGAAACAGTTGCTCAAATATTTGTTGAAAAGATTATATTTAGATATGGTGCTCCAAAGAAATTGTTAACAGATCAAGGAACAAATTTTCAAAGTGATTTATTTAAATCTATTACCGAATTATTTGGTATTTATAAATAAAATACATCGCCATATCACCCGCAAACAGACGGGCTAGTAGAAAGATTTAATGGTACTTTAATCAATATGATCTCATCGTATGTAAATCGGAAACAAAAGATTGGGACTTATTTATCAAACCATGTCTGTTTGCCTATCGAAATGCAGTTAACGAGAGTACGGGTGAAACACCTTTTTATTTAATGTATTTGAGACGAAACAATATGCCAATTGACCTGAAATTTCAACCCACAACTTCTCAATACATGGACGTTCCAAATTATAAAGTAATAATGCAAGAACGATTACAATCTGCATTGACTCGTGCGGGGTTAAAAATTAAGTATCGTCAGGAACAATATAAAGAAAACTATGGCAAAAAGGCGCATGAGCACGGAATAAAAATCGGAGATTCAGTATATTTAAACAGGCCAGAACCAGTAAAAGGCCTATCAACAAAATTACAAAGACCATTCAAGGGTCCATACACAGTGTGTGATGTTACAGCAACTAATTTGAAGTTACGTCCAATGAATAACAAAAGAGCAGAAACAATTATAGTTCATGCCAATCGATGTAAGAAAGTATCTGAAATAGAGTATCAATTACGATCAAAACAAAAGAAACTTAATGATGAAACAATTATTCAACAAAAATTTCAAAAAAAACCCTACGCCATTGGGATATATGAACAGAGTTTTATTTATAACTACAGTCTTAATAAATACTATAGCAAATGCAAGTGGAATAACAATGAATCTACCATATGCATTAGAAAAAGTACCCTTATTGGATAAAATCTATATATATTCAACGTTTACCAGCATTGTGTGGACATATCATTGTGAAATATCAAAACAAATAGAAGTTAGTAATCTATTGAACCCTTTCGAACCATTTGTTACGTCGAATTATGGGAAAAGCACATATGTAGCTCGTCAATTGACAACAAATTATAAATATCCTTGGACCATTAAACAATATACGTATCAAACAAATACTACTCAAAATATTTATAACCTTATACAAATTAACATTTGGACAAATGAATGGAGAAATTTAGTTGAAATTGAACCGATGATAAATGAAATTCACGTATATTGGAAAGCGGAAGAGCAACAGAAAGTCAGAATTGTTTTTCAACACATTACGATTGAAACATTAAATAAAAGAAAATCTTTGTTAAATACAAAAAATTTACAAGAAAATCTCACTTACAGTCTTTCAATACATTATTACGAGAAACTCATTCATGATAATGGGACGTATATGAATAATCAATGGGTAGAAGTTCAGAGTCAATATGAAGCAGTATACTTGGTTAACGAAACTAATCGAGTTCAAATAAAATTGAGAACAAAGAAATAATTGTGTCACGCCAACCAGGCCTCAGACAAAGGGTAAATATTTTTGTAAATAATAAAATTCAGGTGGTGTTAGACGAATACCAACAAAGAGCAAAGTTGAGTACCTTGAACTCAGTATCTAAACTGAAACCAAGGAATTTCGTGATCAAAATTCAATATTGCAAGCGAAAAGCGAACTCAGATCAATGGCAAGTCACTTTCATTGAAAATAGACATATTCATCTTCCTCATACTCAACCCATTGGAGAAATAATAAGTGATCATAATCTAACATTAACCGTAAAACCCTCATGGTCAAAAAACGAAAGCTTTTCGTTAAACTGTAAAGAAAATCATCTCATAACAATTGTGTCGAATTGCTATTCATATGTATCATGATGGCAATACCAAGCGGTATCCTACTCATCTACATTGTTCTAATCTTGAGAAGTAATGACAATGACAATTCTATCTGCGACTATCAATATTCTGAGCCGCGGCAGTTAGAGACATGGGTGTAGTAAGATATAATTTCATTGCATGCTATTGATATCGTAGAGTATTTCTTTCTTTCATACCTTTTATAATTACATAAAAATGACTAATAGTGATCTTGTATTGTGATTATTCGTGATCTAAATTTAAGTTATCATTCCTGTAATTTGATTGGTTAAACGATTGCACTACTGATGGGAGAGTTAGGATATAAGAGTATGGTTGTTTCAGCGACTGACAAAACTTTTAAGGAAGAAAACGAAGAAAAACAAAGAAAATCAAATGGAGAAAATCAGCAGACCAACGAAACTATATTCACAGTATTTTAGAGAAAAAAGAAGCCGAATAGAGAAGACATATGTAATCGAAGAGAATCTGAGAATCCCAAATTGGGCCAAGAACAGGCAATGAGAAAATGAGGATATGTCTAATGGAGATCGAATGGAGATCAAGAATGAAAATAGCCGAATTATTAGTGAGAAAAAATGATGAAAATTGGGAGATCCATGTATTTAAAGGAATAGTGGAAATCCTAAACAATGAAGAAACCATAACCGGAACAATGCCAAACAATTCGTCATGGAAAAATGATAAAGAAACATGGCATAAACGTATGCGAGCAGCGAATGGAACCGCGTGGTTAGTATTAGAATGCCGGAGTAAAATGCCTACAAGTAACGCGGTAGAAAGAATCATCTCAATAGAAGAAGAAAATACCTTGCTCCCGATTACTGAGGAAATGTTGAAACACCGAAAGTCATTCCCGAGAAAATATTTAACCATTGAAGAAATCCGAAAAATATAATATTCATGGATGCCGAATATGGAGTAAGTGAGGACAATAGAATGATCCCACTAGCGGTATGCTCATCGAATATACCAGGAAAATAATCTACAATGCTTTGATAACTTCGAGAGAAAAATAAAAAACTATGTTACACAGGTTCACGGCATTACTGAAAAAATGTCTAGGAACCAAGAAGACCAATATGAGAGCCAAAGGAAAATTCAGGAACTAACAGCACGGAAAATATTAGTAGGACATGATCTACAAAATGAATTAAGATATAGTGGAGTCAACCCAAATGATTTATGGGGGAATTCGGGATCTAGCAGCAGCCCAAGCTCTAACGAAAAGGAAAATCACAAGAATGGGCAATGGTACAAATTGTCGATAATTGCGCAAGAAATATGCCAAATATCAATGCAAAAGGGAACGCACTTGGCGAGAGAAGATACGGACGCAGTGAGACGAGTTTATTTGGCATTGGAAAGCGATTGGAAGATGATATAAAAGTGCCAACGCGGATATCTCACTCCTTCCAAGAGTATAGAACTCGCCAACTAATGATGAATCAAAAAAGGGAATATAGTAAACTTAAAATCCCGGAAAAACCGCAAGAGGAAAAAGCTGTGGAGGACGCAAGAGATGGAAACAAATCTTCATACCATCGAATCAATGAAAACTATCAAGAGATATAAAGTAACGATAACAATGGAAGAGGAATTAAAAATGGCGGGAAAAATGGAGCTTCGTATAAGAGAATGGCAAAACGAAGACTGAAAGATATAGAAACCCAAACGATAACTACGGAAACTTCGGTGGGAAATACAATCATTATCAACGGAGAAGAATGGAAGCTCAAAAAAATCTTAGCCACTTATCAAAGAGAAGATGAAAAGATAAAAATTACAAAGTTACCCGACAGAAGATGAATAATTGTAATAAATAAATAAAATTTACTATTCGTAATTACTTTATTTTTTCTTGTACCCCAAAAATCTTTATATCAAATAAATAATAAAATAATGAAATAGCAAAGGCAACAAAAAATTAATTAAATCATAAATATAAGTGGAAAATTTAATAATATAATATTATATACTATATAATATATAGTATAATAAAAATTTCAATACAAATACAGTTGTAGTAAGAACCCTATGGGGAGCTACTCAAATAAATAAAAATATGAATAAATAAACATATGTAATTTTGAATTAAAAAAAAAGTCCTTGAAGTTTCCAGATCACGAACTTCGGGATCTGAAGACTTCATGGCGAAATTACCTCGCCACCTGCAGCCTGGCGTAACCAGCGTGCGAGGTAATTTGGAAAATATTAAGATAAATAATAAACCCTATGTAGATAGGAAGAGGTATTAGTACATAATTATTATTTTTATAGTTATTAATTAATTAGTATTATTATTGTCATTATTGATTAATTATTATTATTATTATTATTATTATTATTATTATTATTATTATTATTATTATTATTATTATTATTATTATTATTATTATTATTATTATTATTATTATTATTATTATTATTATTATTATTATTATTATTATTATTATTATTATTATCATCATTAGAATCATTGTAATTATTGGAAGTATTATTATAATGTCTTTGCCACCTTTATTTCTACATTGGAAGTATTACTATAATGTCTTTGCCAACTTTATTTCTACTACTATTATTATTATTAATATTATTATTATTATTACTATTATTATTATTATTATTATAATTATTATTATTATTATTATTACTATTATTATTATTAATATTATTATTAATATTATTATTATTATTACTATTATTATTATTATTATTATAATTATTATTATTATTATTATTATTATTATTATTATTATTATTATTATTATTATTATTATTATAATTATTATTATTATTTATTATTAAAATCAACCATATAAAAATACTGATGAATTTCAAAAGTAATAACTGTTTCCAATTGAAAAATAACTAATGAGTATCGCTGTAAAACTTTTACAAATTGATGCTATTAATATTTGTTTCATTTACCGAATAAGGCACTTTATTTTAATAACAGAATAACCAAAAGATTTCTGATAAATAATTTTATTCCTTTTACCACCGATATTCCTAATCCCTGAATATTGTAACATTTATCAACCTTTTCCGCATGGCTCCATTGATCGGTTTGTGAGAAAATAGTCACGGGAATTTGGCAATTAACATAAGAATAATTAAAACAATTCGATTATAGTAATCATTGAAATTAAAAAAAAATATATTTTCTTCATCAATTAATGCACAACTAGAAAAGTGTTGTTATTTTTTAAGTTATCATTTTTCATATTCTCTGTCCCTGACGAATGTTATTAATTCGACGAATAGAATTTAAGCACGATTTATGTGTTTTCCTACCCCATTGGATAGAAAAAAAATAACTAAATTTGGAAAGGAGAGGATCAATCTCGTGTTCCTCAACATGTGTATCATGCCCATCTATCTGATACTACATACACACCTACACGGTCACCTCGTTCAGCTGCAGCACTGGCTTTTACCATTGGAAAATCGGTAATTGATGCTGTATAGATGTCACAGTGGATAGTGAATTGATTGGCGCAAGGGGAATACCAAAGAATCACAGATGAATAGATATGTCTAAAATGTCTATGATCCTTATAACTGCTTATTAAATATAGTTATCATAGGCGGCAATCAAAAAAATATATAATAATCTTTAATGTGCACTTAGATACCATCCCCAAAATAAGCGAAATGGGAAAAAATAATATAAACAATCTTAAATAGAAATGAGAAATCTTTAATTAATGAATTAATAGTATTATTAATTAGTATTATTATTATTGATAATATTTTTATTATTAATAATTAATATTATTATTAAATAATTTATTATTAATTAATATTATTATGCCTTTGAAATGAGAAATTTTTAATTAATGAATTAAAAGTATTATTAATTAGTATTATTATTATTGATAAAATTTTTATTATTAATAATTAATATTATTATTAATTAGTAGCCTTTGAAATGAGAAATTTTTAATTAATGAATTAAAAGTATTATTAATTAGTATTATTATTATTGATAATATTTTTATTATTAATAATTAATATTATTATTAATTAGTATCCTTTGAAATGAGAAATTTTTAATTAATGAATTAAAAGTATTATTAATTAGTATTATTATTATTGATAATATTTTTATTATTAATAATTAATATTATTATTAATTAGTAGCCTTTGAAATGAGAAATTTTTAATTAATGAATTAATAGTATTATTAATTAGTATTATTATTATTGATAATATTTTTATTATTAATAATTATTTAGCATTATTATTATTATCGTTATGATTATTGTTACTATTATTGTTATCGTCATCGTCATTATTAGAATAATTATAATCGCTTTCAATGTTTTATTGCATAAAATTCTTAATCTACTGAAGTACGAACGAAAAATAGACTTGATATTTTTATTTTTTTTCCTTTGTGAGTCTGAATTTCTAATATTTTTCCATTCATTGAAATTTCACTCTGATTATTGATTTTCCATGAACTCCGTGCTTGAAATTTCATTTTTTAAAATTTTTTTTGTTCTTCTCGTTGTCGATATTGATAAATTGGGTGATTGTTTTGACGAATTTTTTGGGATTATTTGTTTAATTGGATTAAGAACAATTTGATTAATATTATTTTTATTAATAAAATTTGTATTAGTATTATTAGTGTTATTGATATTTGTGTTATTATTATTATTACGAGGAGGAATAATTATTTTATTTTATTACAACGAACAAAATAACTAAATTTCAAATTATTAATTTATTTCGAGGACGAAATTTTTTTAGAGGGGGGAGATATGTTGAGGATACCTAAATAATAATTAATAAAGAAATAAATAAAATTACCTGGGGGAAGATCGCCATGACAAACGG